>JAAAKG020103903.1:0-15761 GCA_010014905.2 Druon quercuslanigerum | reverse complement strand
TTTTCAACCAAAAACATTGATTATAAAATAAAAAGGATAATTTTTTACGAAAAAAAAACAAATTAATCAAAAATTAAAATTAAATTAATTAAAAATTGAATTAATTAAAATTTAAATTAAATTAATTATATTAAATTATTTTAAAAATTAATTTTCAACCACAAACATTGATTTTAAAATAAAAAGGATAATTTTTTACGGAAAAGACAAACAAAAAATTTTTAAGCAAAAATTTTTCAATCCAATTCAATTCAATTAAAAAAAAGTTTTTTTAAAACCAGAAAACGACTTTTTAAGAAAATAGACCAATAGGTAAATTTTCAACAATAGAGGTAATTTTTAAACAAATAGTTGATTTTTTCACCAAATTAGACGATTTTTCAACGTAGTACAATTTTTAATTTTACAAACAAAAATTCTTAATCAGAAATATAAGAGTAGACTTTTCAACCAGAAATAGTTAAATTTTTAATTTTTAAATAATTAATAAAATTTTTAACTAAAAAAGATGAATTTACAACCAACCATTCAACGATTTTCGACTAAAATGAAAAATTTTAAACTGAAAAACCTTCATTTTCTATACAAACAAATTTTTAACCAAACAGTTAAATTTTCTAACAAAAAGTTGCATTTTTAACTAAAATTATGATTCTCAAAAAAAAATTAATTTTCAACGAAAAACGTTAAGTTTCAAATAAAAAGGATAATTTTTTACGGAAAAGACAAAAACAAATTAATTAAAAATTAAATTAAATTAATTAACAAATTAATTTTCAACCATAAATATTGATTTTAAAATAAAAAGGATAATTTTTTACAGAAAAGACAAAAAAAAATGTTAAGGCAAAACTTTTTCAATCCAATTGAATTCAATTAAAAAAAGTATTTCTAAACCATAAAACGACTTTTTAACAAAATAGACCAATAGGTAAATTTTCAACAATAGAGGTAATTTTTAAACAAATAGTTGATTTTTCCACCAAATTAGATGAATTTTCAACGTAGTACCATTTTTAAATTTACAAAAATGAATCGAATTCTTAATCAGAAATATAAGAGTAGACTTTTTAACAACAAATGGTTGGATTTTTAATTTTTAAATGAATAATAAAATTTTTAACTGAAAAAGATGAATTTACAACCAAAAATACAACGATTTTTGACTAAAATGATAAATTCTAAACTGAAAAACCTTAGTTTTCTATACAAACAATTTTTTAACCATACAATTAAATTTTCAAACAAAAAGATACATTTTTAACTAAAATTATGATTTAAAAACAAAATTAATTTTCAACGAAAAACATTGATTTTCAAATAAAAAGAATAATTTCTTACGGAAAAAACAAAAACAAATTAATTAAAAATGAAATTGAATTAATCGTATTAAATTAATTAAAAAATTAATTTTTAACCATGAACATTGATTTTAAAATAAAAAGGATAATTTTTTACAGAAAAGACAAAAAAAATTTTGAGGCTAAACATTTTCGATCCAATTCAATTCAATCAAAAAAAGTATTTCTAAACCATAAAACGACTTTTTAACAAAATAGACCAATAGGTAAATTTTCAACAATAGAGGTAATTTTCAAACAAATAGTTGATTTTTCCACCAAATTAGACGAATTTTCAACGCAGTACAATTTTTAATTTTAGAAAAAAAAACGAATTCTTAATCAGAAATATAAGAGTAGACTTTTTAACAACAAATAGTTAAATTTTTAATTTTTAAATAAATAATACAATTTTCAACAGAAAAACATGAATTTACAACCTACAATACAACGATCTACGACTAAAATGGTCAATTTTAAACCAAAAAAGTTAAACTTTAACTTTAAAAAATTAATTTCCTACAGAATAGATCAAATTTTCAAACAAATTCCTAAATTTCCAAACAAAAAGATGAATTTTTAACTAAAATGATAAAGAATTTAAAAAAATGTTAACGACATTTCAAGGCGATATTTCAACAAAACAGTTCAATGTTTAACAAAATAGTTAAATGTAAAAGAAGTAACTGAATTTTCAACACAAATGTTTATTAGTCAAGAAAGAAAAAAAAGAATTTTCTACAAGACCATTGAATTTTCATGTCGCAAAAATGAATTTTTAACTAAAAAGTTAATTTTGAATGAAATCCGAAAAAGACTAAGTTTTAACACAAGGGTTGAATTTTAAAACATAAAATGATTTTCTAAAAAACTTATTAAGGTTTTTAAACAAAATTATAGTTTAAACCAAATAATAAAATTTGTAATCACAAAAAGTAATTTCTCAACCAAAAATATAATATTTGACCAAATATATGAATTATCAACTAATATAATAAAATTTACGAATCTTGAATTGGAATACTTAAAATTTCAATTACAAAATTAAACGTTCAAAAAAAAAAATTCAACGTTTAAAATTAATATTTTTTAAAAGTTTCTAAATATTTTCCCACTTCCGATTGTAGACCTCGGAACGACTTTTTTAAAAAAATACTTCACTCTTCAACCAAACAGTTGTGTTTAAAATAAATAAACAAATGATCAACATAAAAAATTTCGTTTTTTTTACTAATAGGTTAAAATGTCTATCCAAAGAGATGGATTTTCGAACTTAAAAGACAAAATTTTCAAGCTGCAAATATAAATTTTTGACAAAAAAGGTAATTTTCAATCAAATGCTTGCATTTATTACCCAAAAGTCTAAGTAGCAACATGACAGCACAATTTTTAAATAAAAAATTGCTTTTTAACAAAATTACAGAATTTTTTAAGAAAATAATTATATTTTAAACCAAATAATGAAATTTTTGATCACAGAGGTGATTCCTCAACCGAAAATATAATATTAGACTAAATATATAAATTTTAAACTAAAAAATGATGAATCTTTAACTAGAATACTGAAATATTCAGTGGAAAACATAAATTTTCAACAAACAAAAAAAAAGAGTATTCAAAGCATAAAATCAATTTTCTTTAAGTGTTTTTCTACAGATTTAGTTTCAACTTCCATTTCTGGAAGATTTACAAATTTGTAGGTGGTAAAAAAATTCTAATTTTTCTATATTGATGACGGTAAATTAATTTTTTATTTTAAACAAAAAATCATGAAAGACAGCTGATTTTGAGAATCGGATAATTCTGATGCGTATTAGCTGATCAAATAAAAATCCAAAATCTGTATAAAAGCGTTACACATCATTTTGACCTAATATCGGTATCAATATGATAAAATGAAATTTACTGTGTCAAATAGCTCAAAAATAAAAAAATTTGAAAAAAAAATTAAATATCTTATAATCTCATTATTATGGCAAGAGTTTAAAAATGTTTCTCTTGAATATGCTTATGTCGAAAACGAATGCTAGTATGAACCTAATCAAAAGCATTTTCAGGAAAAAAATAAAATTTCCGGGCAAAGGATAAATTGCACGTTTTCGAGTGCCTCTGACATAAGAATATCAATTATGTTATGTAATTAAATACGTCTTCGAAAGATTTCTTCTGCTGTTGACATTTCGCTACCTACTCTCCCATTATTAATTTCCCCTACACGGAAAATATCCGTTAATTAAACAAGCATATTATACATATTTATAGGACAAAGGAACGGATTTCCATTTGTTTGATCCGAGACAATGCAAAATTAGATGGAGAAAAATGGGTGGTATGTCTAAACATCTAGATTCTAGATGTTCAGAATGACTCCTCTATTGTGGGGTCAACTTACTATAATATGTTGGATAGCCCTCTTGACGGTCAAAGCAACCATCTCTGGAGGGTCAAAATAAGAGGTTCGAATCGATCATTATAGAGGGCTGATCCAAGACAATGCAAAATTAGACGGAGAAACAAGTGTAACGTCTGAACATCCAGATGTTCAGGTTAACTATATTTTAGGATACATAGAACAATACTTTAGATAGCCTAACTCTACATGGTCAAAACGGCAATCTTTAGAAGGTCAAAAGAAGAGGTTCAAATCGATCATCATAAAAGGCAATGCCAAATTAGACGGAGGTCTTGGATCAACCCTCTGTGATGGTCTAGATTGACAGTCTAAGCTGAGATTGATTGCTGATGTCATCGACGGTTTATCTGATTATCCGCGAATGATCGAATGGAGTGAAAACAAGATGATCGTATTTGACCATCCCGGAGAGTAATTTTTAACAAAAAAAAAAGAAGGAATTTCGGACAAAATAATTGAATCCTCAATCAAAATAGATCCATTTTTTACCAAACAGTTAAATATTTAAACAAATAGTTTAATTTTCAATTTTAAAAAATCTTTTTAAACAAAAATAAAATTATTGAATTTTTTAACACAAATATGATTTTTCTACTGAAAAATTAAATTTTAATATATATAGTTTAATTTTTAACAAAAGAGATGAACTTTTAACTAAAATAATGAATCTGAAAAAATTCACTGAAAAGAATTCAACATTAAACCAAATAGTTCACGATTCACTTTTAAAACCAGAAAAGATGGATTTTTAATAAGAAATTTGATTTTCGATGAAATATTTGAATTCAACTAAAAAAGATAAGTTTCAAACAAAAACTGGAATAAAATAAAAAAATATTTGTTATATTTTCTGTTTAGAGAATTAATTCCCAAAAAAATATAGGGATGTTCAACCAATGTAATCCAATAAAAAGGACAAATTTTCTATAAAATATATAGTTAAATTTTTTAATCATAAATGATAAACTTTCAATAAAAAATTCAATAGTTAAATTTTAAGATGGAAGAATTAACTTAGGACAAAAAACGAATTTTTAACTGTGTTGAAATGTTTTGCTTAAACGTTTTAAAGCATTTTTAAATCTTTCAGAAATATTTTAAATATTTGTGAAATCTTTCTGAAATATTTTTTATTTATTTGAAAGCATTGCAATATTTGAAATTTTTAGGAAATATTTTTAAATCTTCTAAAAAAAATTTCAAATAATTTCAAATCTTTGAAATGTTTTAAAATTTCAGAAATGCAGTTTACTATAATGTAAAAATGTAAAAAAAAATCTTTGTGAAATTTCAAATTCTTGAAATCCTTGTAATTTTTATGAAATTTTCGAAACACTTAAAGAAAATTTTTTTAAATCTTTTAAATATAGTAGACACGCCTTGTCAGAATCTGAAAAACTTTCGAAATCTTTGTGACATCTATTAAAATCTTCTTAAAAGTTTTAAAACCTTTTGAAACCTTTGAAATCTAAACCATAACTCTTTTAAAAATTTCAAAAATCCTGCAAAATTTTGAAAAGCTTTGTGAAATTTTTGTGAATTTTTAAAAATCTAGTGCGCTCACTATTTTTAAAAATATTTCACAATCTTTAGAATTATATTTTATATACTTTCGAAATCTGGTGTATATTCAAAAATTGAGTTATGAACACCTTACAAAAAGCCTTTTGTACAGATATGGTTTATTTTGATTTTAACACTGAATTAACACCTAAATTGCAAACTCATAATTTTTATAATTTTGTAAGTTAAATATCATAAAAAATATATATTTTAACATTCTATATTAGTAGAGAAGAAATTAAAAACTTGTAGAATTATTCAAAATTTTAGATTTTGTTCATTGCAATTCATAAAGTAATTAGCACAGTCTAGAACAAGTGCTCTGAAATTTATTTATTTATCCTGTAACGAACAGTGGCTTAAGCGCGTCTAAGGCGCGCGACTGTCGGTTCTCGCGCAGCGCGCTCTATAATGTATTTGTCTCGCGCTTCGCGCTCGATGACAACTGTCATTTGGTGATTGTGAATTCTCTTTAGTTAAAGCTCTTTCGGCTTTAACGAACTTTTCTAGATTATGTTCAACTGTATCAGTATATGTTCAATTATATCAGGACAAAACTCCTTTTTAATAAATAATTAAATATTTGTTTCTCTATTTGAATTCAATTTTATTCTTAGCCATCCTGAAAAATGTATATCATTGCAATAAACTTATATTATTACCATTCATGATATGCATTAGTATCGAAACAAAAGTAATTTTACTGTCTTATTTTTATCATTAAAGAAATGGGCATTCCATTCAAATAAAAATTATTATTAAATATTTTACTGTGTCTTTCAACAATTAAAAAAAATTTAATCTTATTTTTTACGATTAAAAGAAAATCTAAACGTCTTATCTCAAATGATTAATACAAAATTTATAGATCTTTTTGGGGTGGACAACTTTAGTCTGTTAATGTTAGTTCGTACCTTGTGTCGTTTTTCAAAAAATTAATTTTTTTTATTTTGAATCTTTTTTTTACGACTATAAACAAAAACTATGCATCCTATCAAAAATTGATTAATGACACATTTGTAGATCTTTTCAGGGCGCGCAATTTTAGTAAAAGTAAAATGGAATTTTCGTTATTTTTTGCATGATAAAAATTTTAATGTTCAACTTTTTGACAAAATTCCAAAATTTGTCATGATAATGTTGTCAGGCTTTAAAAAATAAACGTTTGTCTTTTCTTGACTTTCTTTCATATCATACGTTGTTTGGCTTAACATGTTCATTTTGTTTTATTTTTTTTTAGATTTTGAAAATGCTGTAACTCTAATAAAGTTCATTTTATTAAAATAAGTCATAAGAATAAATTGTTTGAGTTTCCAGGTACTATAAATAGCCGTACATAGAGTTTTTGAATCTTGCAAAAAAATAGCCTCAAATATGTTGAAAATGTGCTCACTTTTTGAATTTTCATCAAAAGTAGTTGGTTTGCGAACTCGGCCTTTATTTTTAGACCCTTAAAAAGTGTGCCAAAGATAAATTCAATCTGACGAATCTTTCAAAAGTTATCGTGTCTACAGTATACAGAATACAGACTACAGACAGACAGACACCTTCTTAAAAATCATTTTTTCTGACTCAGGGGGTCTCAAAACATGGAGATTTCATAAAAACCGACAAAGTGAAATTTTACATAAAACCAATACCTTCTCATTACGATGAAAATATAAAAACCAAATTTGAAATTTAAAAAACAAAGATATTCACAACCATCGTAAATTTTTTAACAAATCACTATGTAAAAAGAAAGATTACAAAAATTCCTCCCGAAAAAATTGAAAAATATTATTAATGATTTTGAGAAGTCAGGGTTTATAAAAATTAACAATAACATTAACAATAGGTTTCAGAAAAAACTGGAAATCGGAAAAGCAAACAGGTATGGTAAAATGTTGAATTAAAGAAACATAGAACATATAACAATAAAAACATAATTAAAACAAGTGATCCATCTTTTTTAAAATTTTCAGGTATTACTATATTAGTAGTAGTTTTTTTTCAATAAAGATGTAAAAGTCTTCGAAATTGTAAAAGATTTAGAAGCTAATATTAAAAAAATTCCTGGTAAATCACAAGAAGATTTTAGCTATAGGATTTCATCAATAGCTTCTAATTAAATCAGAAAATCAAAGTAAGTAACATTAATAACATTACGAAAAACATAACAGATACAAAAGAATTCATAACAAATAATAACGATAAAGTAGTTATGAGTAGTGAAGAATACAAGAATAAAATAACAGGAATGCTAAGGGAAAATAAACCTTATGAAAAAATATATTTAATACCCTCTAAAACAATAACTGATAGCACTAATATTGGTAGGTTCTACAAAATCGTTTCAAATGCTCTTCTCAAACCAAAATCATACATAAGAAATGCCATTTAATTTAAAGAAACCATAACAGAAGAAACTATTCCAGATGACCATGTCATTACATACCTTGATGTCCCATCTCTTTTTAAAAATGTTCCATTAAGTTTGATTCTAAAACGTATTAAAAAAAGGTGGCATGTATTTAAAAATACTAAAAATATTTCGATTGATGTATTCATAAAGATAATTAGGTTCCTTATAAAGTCAAATTTTTTTTAATTAAACGATAATTACTACAAACCTTTGATACCCTAATGAGGTCACCAATATCTGGAACTTCAGCAGATAGTAATGCAAGCTCTTGAAAATGAAGTTCTAAGTAACATAAATTTTACAGTAAAAAATTATTACAGGTATGTTGATGATAACATTCTGCTGTCCATCCTAGACTCGGGTTTGCATATGAAATTAAAAACAATAATTCGAGTAGTTTTTTAAATTTTGAAATTATTAGAGACAACAGCAATATTATTTAAACAAATTGGTTTCATAAGAATACTGATTCAGGTAGATTACTGAATTTGTGTCCAAATCACCCTAAACAACAGAAAAATGCAATGATCATAAACACAGTAGGCTACACAATACTGCTTTCTGATAAAACTTTTCACAATGATAATCTGAATGAATAGGTTTGAAATTTTGTCAAAACCTTTATACACATATTTTTCATAACAGAACATAAAATTTTTCATGTCTCTCAAATCATCATTGTAAAAACAATTAATGTTTCCCCCATCTGTGATTATTATACACTAATTTTTCTGGAACTCAAAGGCTTATTCCAGCTAGATATCCTGATTATTTGAAATAAAATTGGTCTACAGTTTATTTTTAAGCCTTTTATTTTTTCTGAATAGTAAAGTGAAAAATTCCTTTCAGACCGAGTTTAGAAGAAATTGTCAATCGATTATAGGGTTTTTTCATAATCTGATTTCTATTAATGTATCGCTTACCTGTTTGCGAACAGTTAGCTAACATAGGGTCGAGTTTCATTAAAACATCCTGAACATAATCGATGGAAAGTACCTTTACTCATAGAATAGGAACCACGAAATTCGTATAAAGGTGAACCGAGGTCGACAATAGTGCACAGTCATCCACCTCTATTAGGCCCGCTAGAGACTTTTTACACACATTCCAAACTGAGCTCTCTTCCTGGACTTTTTTTCCATCTTCATTACCCCATTCCTCCGAAAGTCCAGAACACAAAATCTTCTTGGGGGATCAGGTCAATCCGATAATAAATAGCTTATAAAAACCACACACCAATTGTTAATTAAAGGGTGTCAAGCAATAATACCCTACATTATCTTTTACAAATCTGTCTTAATTGGTTAAAGAATGCTTTGATTTTAAAACACATATCCGAGTAGAATGATTCTCCCCGAACAAAATTGAAAGTTGGTATTTTGAAAACGTATAACAAAACATTTTTTTAAATAATATCGCTACAATATAAAAATTAATTAAATGTAATAACATTTCTATATTTCTTGAAATGCATTCATTGATATTCATAAATATAAGAGTGCAAAAAATGGATTCTTTTATCCAGAGTTACAAACTGTTCTGGAATTTGGTCTCTCAAGTTTTTAAAAATAGAACTTTAAAATACCAGCTTTAGTATTTTTTTCATTATCCCACACTCAAAAATAAACAAAAATACTAATTTCAGAAATCTGGAATAATATTTGCAGTGCAGATAAATTTTAGAATAATTATTTATAACTTTTAATAAATGAATTTTTGAATAAATTGAGTCTTGTTAACTTACAAACAATTAACGTCCTACTGACTGTGTAAAGACTTAAACAGAAATGAAACTTCATGTTTTTGTAAAGATTTAAAAAAATATCTTTTCTCGTTTTCTGTCCTAAGATATAATACAAAAATGATTTGCATGAGCTTGGGTAATTTTTTCAAATTTTCTGAACAAAATTTGCATTACTATAACTATACTATAATTCACTATAATACAAGAGTCTATTAAAACGTGCAAATGGGCAAACCAGTCAGGTTCTCAATATGACAAATTTTTAACAATGACCCTAACATTCTTCTGGATCAAATAAACAATAAAATATATACAATACAATAAAAGTAAGTAACAATAATATTAAAATCGTTTAAGATGGGTAGTTTAGACCAAAGCCTAATGTTGCCCTACTGTTTTTTGTCTTTTCTGAAAAATTTATATTTTGTGAGTTAGGTTCTAATGGTTTTCCATCCTTCAATTAATAAATCAATTAACTTTTAATTTTTCAATTTAAAAGCGTTTCTTCTGCTGTTGAAGAAGGAGAGGGCAAGTAGAATAAGTGATGGAGGGATAGAAGTAAAAAAGAGGGGAGAAGAGAAAATAAGGCGAATTAAAGTGAGGGAGATTTGAAAGGACTTAAGGGAGAAGAGAGGGAAAGAAAATTAGGAAAGAGAGAAATAAAGAAATTGAGACAGCAAGAAGTAGAGGAAGTAGTAAAGACAGAAGAAGAAGGAGAGGAATAGTAAAGGAGGAAGGAGTTATGGGAATATGAGAGGACAAGTAGCAGAAGTAGAAGACGGTTGAAATGAGGAAGTGGAGGATGAGTGAGTCGAGGAAGTAAGGTGGTCTAAATAAATAAGTAAATAAATAAATAAGTGGTCGTGAAATAGGGTATATGAGGAAAATTAAGAAAAGGGATAAAGAGGAGGGAAATACATACCGGGAAATAGAGAAGGGACGGATGGTGAGTGTGTGAACAGTAGTAGACTGGAAGTAGGATAAAGTATGGGAGGGATAGGGAGAGTAAGTGAGAAGAAGAGACAATATAGGATGTAAAGTAGGGCTGATAAAGAAGGGAATATGAGGAAAAGTAGAGGATGGGCATCGAGGAAGAGGAAAGTAGGTGAATTAGGAGAGGAAAAGTCAGGGAGGAGGGAGTAATAAGTGTAGTTGAGGAAAAGTAATAGAAGTAGGTGATGGTTCGGGTGAGGAATCAAGAGGGTGTGAAATAGGGAAAACGATGAGAATTGATAGAGATTAAGCAGGGGACAGAGGGTTTGAAAAATTAGAAAGGAAAAAATAATGGGAATTAGAGTTAGGAAATTTAATTAGGGGGTGTCAATTAGGATGGAAGAAGTGGGGAATATGATACGAGTAAAAAGAGAAGCAGGGAAAGAAGAGTAGGGAAAGTAGTAAAGAAAGTATAAACAGGAGAGGAAAGTTAAAGGAAGAAGGGGTTATGGGAATATGAGAGTATAAGCGGGACAAATAGAGGATAGGTTAATTGAGGAAGTCGAGGATCGGCGAGTTGATGAAGTAAGGGGTTGTAAAGTAGGGGATGCAAGAGGAATTAGAAAAAGGGAAAAAGAGTAGGGAAATATGAACTGGAAAATAGAAAAAGGACGGAAAGAGATGGTAGGAGCAGTAGGAAAACGGAAGTCGGATAAGTAAGAGAGACATACAGAGAGGTAGTTTGGAGAATAGAAAGTATGGGACGTGACGTTAGGATGAAAAAGAAGGGAACTTGAATTTTGGGAGAGGAAGGTAAAAGAATTAGGAGAGGAAAAGTTAGGACGGACCGAGTAATGGGCGTGTGTAAGGGAAAATAAGATAAATAGGAATTGGTTGGTGTGAGAAAGTGAGAGGGTGTTCAGTAGATATACGAGAGGAATTAATGGAGGGTAACTAGGGGAGGGAAGCATGACGCTTTATGTAGGAAATTGAAGGAGGAAATGGTAGTGGAATTACGATACGGAAAATGTGAAAAATGAAGTAGGATTAGTAGGGGGGGGGGGGATTAGTGGATGTAGAAAGTAGCAAGTAGCAAGTAGAAGAAACAGGAGTATATCATGTAGAAGAGGGAAGCTAATGAAGTACCGGATAGTAGGTTTAGGAAAGGAGATATAGAAGGAAAAAATATGATACAGTGCATTAAAGAAGTGAGATGATCTGAAATAGGGGATATGATAGGAATTAAGGGAGAGGAAGCCAAGGAGGAAAGAATGGAATATAAAAATGGAAGAGTGGAGCGGTTTTTAACATTTGAATAGAGACAGTGTGAGAGAAAAGGTAGGAGACGTAAAGGATAGTTAGGATGGAGTCTAGAAGTAAAGGAAGAGAAATTATGGGATGTAAAGTGGAGGCAGAGAAAGTAGGAGATATGAGGTGATTCAAGGTGGAGGCAGAGAAAGTAGGAGATATGAGGTAATTCAAGGTAGGAGAAGCAGGGATGGGAACTAGGGCAATGGAGTTGTAGTGCAGAAGAAACTATAGGATGGAAGTAGGGTAGGATGTGTTAAAGAAAAAAAAAGTGAGTTAGGAGGTAAGAAGGGAAAGATCTGATGATATCAATCAACCACAATCACTGCATATTCAAAGTGAGACAAAGACTACTTTGAATAATTTTTTTAAACCAACAATCTCTTCCTATAACACACATGACCGAAAAAATCACTCTGCTAATTTTTCAATTTGTGACATGCATAACTGGGATAATGTTGATCCCGGATTGAAAACGAGAGAAGTTGCACATGCAAGTATGATTTTCTGTAAAGGGAAGAAGCGAGTTTTTTTTTCTATTCCGAGAGACAAAAAGACGGAGAGGGAAGGAGATCAGTGGTTAGCTTAGAAGGATGCTGAGCTATTCCCGAGGAGGGATATGGGGAGATGGAGCGCCATATTGTCTGCCGATTCCTCGGGGATGACTGGTTACATTCAGAAACGAACCTCGAGAGTACGGCACTAATGTGGCATAACTCGAAGCGCTTACTGTGTCTAAGTCGTTCCGAGAAAACGCAAGCACCAGGTCTCTGGATGGGTATCTACCGTAAATTCACCACATCACTACCTTTGATGCCGCACCGGGAAGCTTTTTTTTCCAGAAAAATCGGAAAAATAGACCACACATTTTCCCTGAAAATTATGAAATAGGTTAATGCTGGCTCTCATTAGGACTCTCTTTCAAAGTCTGAATGACCATCAGGAATGATCAACTAATAGTGGATTTGCCTGGCGGAAAAATTATACATAGTGGGAAATGTTATATATAATTTTTTCCACAATTTATAAACTGTATATTATTTTTCCGCCTGTGTTTGTAACAACGATTTTATAGTTTTTAATTCCTACCTTACCGACATCACAACCATTCTAAAATTCAAATGGTTCGTGTCCGCTTTCTTTTCTAGAAAATTTATATGAAAACTGTTCAGGGTTCGTTATTTCAAGAATGGGAATTCCCTTAAGAACAAATAATAAAGGTAATTCAGTATTAGCCTAAAATGATATTCCTATAATGAATTTATTATAAATATTTTACGATTCTAGAAAACTTGTAAAGAATATTATGATAAGAAACTCAGTATATAAATAAATAATGTTAAACTATTTAAAGAAGTGATAAAAAAAGACAAAATGGAAATTATTTATTAATTTATTTATTTAAGATAGTAAACTCACAAATTAAACAAAGGAATATCTACAGATTTCAACAATTTTATGGCCACTGAAGGAGCTTTCAAGAATCCAAAGGATTTTAACAATTTTATTTTATTTTTAAAGCTTCCGAAGAATTTCAAGAGATTTGAAAAAATTTAAGGAATGACGACTTTTTGTAGCATTTCCAAAAACCTCAAGGAATTACAAAATAATTTCTCAAAATTTACGGGATTTTTTTACATTTCAAGCTTATTTAAAACTTAAATGAATAAAATTAATTTAATTTTTATTTAAGGAATTTTTAATAATTTCGACTTATTTTAATGCATTTTTATAATTTTAAATTAATAAACTTTAAATGATTCCAAAGAATTTCAAGAGATTAAAAAATTTCAAAGAATATCGCACTCGATAAGTTTAATTTACTTTAAATTCAAGAAGTTTCCTATAATTTCTAGTTATTTAAATAAATTAAAAAAATTATTAATTTATAAACTTGAAAAGATTTCAAAGAATTTCATGAGATGTTAATTTTGTTCAGAATTTTACAGAATTTGGTACAATTTTAGATTTCAAGATATTTAAACAAATTCCAAATAAATTTAAGAGATTACAAAAATTAAGTAATGTCAATTAATTTTTTAGCATCACAAAAATTTCACAGCGTGATTCTCTTCGGTTTTTAAATTTCTATTGAATACGTTAAATTCAATTTAAATTAAAGATATTTCCAATCATTTCTACTTATTTTAATGGATTAAATTTTTTTTAATTTATCAAACTTTAAAAGATTTTCAAGAATTTAAAGAGATTGAAAAAATGTTAAGAATTTGAAAGAACTTTGTAGAATATTTAAATATTTCAAAAAACTTTATTGAATAAGCTTAGTTTAATTTAAATTCAAGAAATTTGCAATCATTTCTACAATTAATTAAGCAATTTGAAATTCAAGAAATTTAATTTTCTTAGAATTTCCACGATTTCAAGATATTTGAACAAATTTCAAATGATTCTATTCGGGTTTCAAGAAATTATTGAATAAGTTTAAATTAATTTAAATTCAAGAAATTTCCAATAATTTTTACTTATTTTAACGGATTATTTTTTTTTAATTTAACAACTTGTGAAGACTCCACAGAATTTCTAGATATAGAAAAAGTGTTAAGAATTTCAAAGGATTTGGTAGAATTTTCAAAAATTTAAATTTATTATAATGAATTTTAAATAAATTTAAGAGATTAAAAAATTAAGTAATTTCCAACAATTTTATAAAAATTTCAAGATCAATTTTGAAACTGAAATCATTGAAATTCCACATACTTAAAAGACTTAAAAAAATGTCTCGGGAAATGAAGGAATTGAAAAACTTTAAATGGATTCGAGAGTTTTTAAATTATTTTCAAATATTCCCAAGAATTTCAATAAATTACCAAAATTTCAAGGAATGTCAAAGAATTTTCTAGGTTTTCCAAAAATTTCAAGGAATTTAAACAAATTTTAACAGATTTGACGCATTTAATAAGATCTCAAATTATTCCACAAATTTCAAAGAATTTCAAAAGAACCAATTTTTTGCCTAACTTAATTTATTATTCTGATTTTTTTTAATGTTGTAAATAACTATGAACAATCCACTAATTTTTTGACAATCTCAGGCCTGTTTTCAATAAGGAACATTTTTAAAGGCAAAATTTAATTATCAGCTTATTAGCTAATTTTAGCTTATTTACCTTAGCTAAATTTATCTTAGCTAAATTTAGCTTATTATCTATTTTAAACTAATTTTTAAAGGAAAAATTTTAAAACTAAATTTCATGACATAATCGGGATCCTCTGAGAACCTTATAAAAACTTAGCATGGACACGAACCATTTTCTTCTGTCTCTGTCTCGATGTCGATAACCTAGGAATTTATAATTAAACCGAACCTTACTAATCCGCTGTTTTAATAAAAGTTTATTTTCAAACAGATGATTTATCAAACCTCTGAGACTGAAATGTTTAAAATGATGATGAAGGTGACTTCATCTAAACGGAAACGTCCGCATTAAGTTCAAGTCTTTAGATTTGAATTTAGCAGACGATCAGTTTCAGGGAACGTGTCTATCCAGATGGATCATGAAAGGTGCAGGTGAGGAGAGGTTTAGGATACAGCTTCTGAAAAGGTGCGTATAATTATGTATGGGGATAGCATAGGCCATAGGCATAGGCCATAGAGGCCATAGAGCATAGGCCACACCATAGCCAAGAGGGTATAGTATAACAGTATAACATATCGGGCATTCCAGCAGCCATGGAGTCTCGGATCCACCCTCGCAGTTGGCCCGTTAAACTGAATAGCAGCTAATGAACGCGAAGCTCCTCCACTCTACTGTCATGTCAGTTCGTTCGTCCATCTAACCACGACGCGACGGTACGAACAGTGCCAAAGTGAATTCACAATGAACCTCTGGCTAAGCTCTTTCTAACCAAAAACAGATCACTGTCTTCCTAAGGAGATCCTCATTTTCAATAAATATTTTTATGTTAATATATTTGGTTCAATTTCTCTTACCTACTTTTAGGAACTAGAAGTCTATCTACCTAGATTATATGCTATAGTCTATCTAGTAACTGTAGTATATATAGAAACTATAGTAACTATAATATATCTATGCT
>JAAAKG020103902.1:0-39184 GCA_010014905.2 Druon quercuslanigerum | reverse complement strand
ATTATTTGATTTGAGTGGAATGCAGAATGCAGTTTAATAACATATAGTTAATTACCCTAAATTGCCCAAAGTCCAAGTTTAGACATTTTAATTTTGCGGATATCTTTTGGTAGTTTTTTGTAATATTACAGTTACTTTATGATAATTTACCATAAATCACCCCAAATTCAATTTTAAGTTTTTTTAAACTTTTCCCGAAACTGATGAAATTTTTTGTTAATTTATGATAATCTCACAAGTAGTTTACTGTTACTGATGATAAAATTCCCCAAATTAAATTTAATGATGTCTATAAATTTGAAAAAATGTACTGAAACTTTCAGTAATTCATGGTAATTTTTCAGGAGAATATAGTAAATTACTCTATATTTCCCAAAATTAAATTTCTAAAATATCTATAACTTTTTGGAAAATAATGAAATTATTTGGTAATTTATGGAAATATTACAGGTAATTTATGATAACTTGCCATAAATCACCTAAAATTCAATTTTAAGTTTTTTTATACGTTTCCGGAAACTGAAGAAATTTTTTGTTAATTTGTGATAATATCACAGGTAATTTACTGTTACTTATGATAAATTCCCGAAAATGAAATTTAATGATGTCTATAAATTTGAAAAAATGTACTGAAACTTTCAGTAATTCACTGTAATTTTTCAGGAGAATATAGTAAATTACCCTAAATTTCCCAAAGTTAAATTTTATTTCCGGAAAATAATGAAATTATTTTGGTAATTTATGGAAATATTACAGGTAATTTATGATAAGAGATAATAAATATTCGGAAATTTATGGGAATTTCCGTTCTTTTCATAATTTAGCCAAAATTCAAATTTCAGCTAAATATTAATTTTGGAGTAAAAAGTGATGTCAAAGTTGAATAATAAAAATTATACATCTATAAGCTCTCATTTTACCATTTGACCATATATAACTGATCAAATTCCCGTTAATTACGAAAAATTTTCGAAAATGTATAGATGTCTTTAAATTGAATTTTAGGGAATTTATCTTCAGTTTCCATAAATTTCCTGTAACTTAGCATATTCACCTGTAAAGTTACCATAAATAACCATAAACTACCGTAAAATTTATGTGTAGACATTTTTAAATTGAACTGTTGGGAATGTATGGTAAGTTACTGTAAATTACCTGTAATATTAGAATGAATTGAAATTTTACTATATATAAATTGTAAAATTACCATTGATGCCAGTAAATTTCCCTAAACATATAGACATTTGTAAATTAGGGTTTGGGTAATTTATTATAATTTACTATAAATTAATTCTTATGTTACCAAAAATTGCAAAAAAATGTCCGGAAATTGATGAAATTGATAAAAATGTTTAAAATAGAATTTAGGGTAATTTTCGGTAAGTCACCACATTTACCTGTAAAACTACCATTGATGACCTAAAAGTTCCAGAATGTATAGACATTTTCAAATTAAATTTTAAGTGATTTATTTTAAGTTTCCATGAATTTTTATTAATATTACCATAAGTTACTAGAAAAAATCAGAAATTTCCGGAGATGTATAGAAATGTTTAAAATTTAATTTTGGGTAATGTTTAGTAAGTGACAATGTATAACTGAAAAGGGAACACAAATGAAGGAAATTTCCCATACATTTTCGTAAATTTAAAAATTTTCAAATCAAATTTTTGGAAAATTATTGTAAGTTACCATAAATTACCTTTTATGTTACCATAAATTAAAAAAAATTGCATAAATTGCCGGAAATTGATTGAAATGTTTAAAATTGAATTGCAGATAATTTATGTTAAGTTACCATATTTACCCTTCAAAAATACCATAGATGACCTGAAATTTCCGGAATTTTATAGAGTTTTTAAAATTGAGTTTTGGGTAATTTATCTTCAATTTCCATAAATTCCCTGCAATATTACCATAAATAAAGAAAAAATGTGAAATGTCCATATTTACCTGTAAAATTATCATAAATGACCGAAAAATGCCTTAGATTTCCGGAAGTTTATAGACAGTTTTAATTCGATTTTTGGGCAAGTTATCGTAAGTTACTATAAAATACCTGTAATAATACCATAAAGTACCAAACAATTTCGTAAATTTCCAGAAATTTTACAGAAACTTTATAGTGAATTACTGAAAGTTGCAGTACATTTTTTCAAATTTATAGACATCATTAAATTTAATTTGGGGAATTCATCATCAGTAACAGTAAACTACTTGTGATATTATCATAAATTAACAAGAAATTTCAGCAGTTTCCGGAAACGTATAAAAAAACTTAAAATTGAATGTTTGGTGATTTATGGCAAGTTATCATAAATTACCTGTAATATTTCCACAAATTACCAAAATAATGTATTAAGTTTCCGGAAATTTATAAACGTGTTTAAAATTTAACTTTGGGAAATTTAGGGGAGTTTACTATATTCACCTGAAAAATTACCATGAATTACTGAAAGTTTCAGTACATTTTTTCAAATTTATAGACACCATTAAATTTAATTTGGGGAATTTTATCATCAGTAACAGTAAACTACTTGTGATATTATCATAAATTAACAAAAAATGTCATCAGTTTCGAGAAACGTTTAAAAAAACTTAAAATTGAATTTTGGGTGATTTATGGTAAATTATCATAAAGTAACTGTAATATTACGAAAAAGTACCAAAAGATATCCGCAAAATTATTAAAATGTCTAAACTTGGACTTTGGGTAATTTAGGGTGTTTAGGGTAATTTACCATATTTACCTTCAAAATTACCACAAATGACCGAAATTTTTCATAAATTTTCGGAAATTGATAGACATTTTTTAATTTAATTTTGGAGAATTCATGGTAACATTCTATAAATTACTTCCAATATTACCATAAATTACCAAAAAATTTCATAAATTTCCGAAAGTTAATAGAAATTTTAAAATTATTCTTCGGGTAATTTAGGGTAATTAACTATATTTATCTATAAAATTACCATGAATTACCGTGAATGACTAAAAATTGTCGAAAATTTCTAGAAATTTTTAAATTGAATTTTGCGGAATTTATCTTAAGTAAAGGTAAATTACTTGTAATAATATCATAAATTAACAAAAAATTCCATCAATTTCCGGAAATTTATAGAAACGCGAAAAATTGAATTTTGGGTAATTTATAGAAAGTTACCTTAAAATAACTCTAAGATTACTAAAAAATCTCCGGAAAATTTTATAATGTTTAAATTGGACTTTGGGTAATTTATGGTAATTTACCATATTTACCTGTAAATATGGTAATATCATTAATATTCACATATTTTTTGGAAATTGATAGAGAATTGTAATTTTAATTTTGGAGAATTCATGGTATTATTCTATAAATTACTTGCAATATTACCAAAAATGACTAAAAAATTCATCGACATGTTTAAATTGAATTTTTGAGGATTTTTTTGAGGGGGAGAGGGCGGTGCTACTTTGGTTTTGGTTGAAAGTTCGTCTTCTTGGATCAAAAATCCATTTCGTAGTTAAAAATTAATCTGCTTGCAAATTTAAATATCGTTAGTTGAAAAGTAGTTTTTTTTCTAAAAAATTGATTTTTAAACTTTGAATTTAACTATTGTATTCATCTTTGCACTTTTTTAATTTGACAAATCGATTATTTGGTTAAAAATTCGTGTATTAAAAAGTCTTGTTTCTGGGAAAAAGATTATTCTAACTTCACATAAAATTTACATTTTTATTAAAAATTTATATTTTCGAGTAGAATATTAGAATATTTTGTATAATCCCCGCCATTAGTCATAAAAGTAGTTTTTAAAAGATTCAAACAGATTTCAAAAATTGTAAAAAAATAATCTGGAAGATGATAAAGCATTTTTAAAAGTTTTGCAGGTTTTATTTAAAATGGTAGGAAAATGTTGTAACATTTTAAACGATATTCAAAAGTTTTGGGAGAATTAAAAAAATAATTCAAAAGTTAAAAAGATGCATTAAAAATAAAATTATATACGAAAAATTTATTAAGACTTCTATGAAAATTCAAAATGGTTTTTTATTTTAAAAAATTAATTTTAAGAGAATATTTAAGAAAATTTCGAAAATCTTAAACAAAAATTAGAAACTTTTAGGATATTTTTTTTATTTTTCAGGGTTGATTAGGAGTTTTATGGAAAATTAAAATAAATTTAAGAGACATTTAGAAATTTAAAAAAAAAAATTTAACATGTGAAAATATTCCAACTAAATTCTTTTGAAAATGTAGATTTCTGAAGATTTTAAAACGAGAATTTTAAGCTGTTTAAGGTTTTATAAAGTTTGAAGATAATGAAAAGATTTTATGAAAATTGCTGTGAAATTTTTCAATGATTTTTTTAAAAAATCATTTAAAAAGTGTTTAAAAAAGAAACAAATGTAAAAAAATGAATAAAAATTTAGCTATTATTTCTTCAGAAAAAATCGATTAGGTTAAAAGAAAATATATTTAGAAGTTTTGAAGCGATTAAAAAATATTCCATCAATTTTTACAGAGTGAATCTTAGCACGCAGTGCTTTTATTCATTCTCATTTTAATTTAGAAACCAAATTTTGTATACTTGTAACTGTCAAATTTTTTTAATTTGTTTATCTAAACTGTTCAGAAATATTCAAATTGTTATAATTTACGAATTATGATTTAAGACGTAATTTTTTTTATTAAGGTTGGCAATAATTAAAAAATTTAAGGGATCTAAAACCTTGAAAATACGTAAAAAACCAAACACTTCCGTAAATTTCCAGAAATTTATGAAAATGTTTGGTAATTTATGGAATTATTACTTGTATTTTATAGTAACTTACGATAAATTGCCCCAAAACGGAATTAAAAATGTCTATAAATTTCCGGAAATCTAAGGTATTTTATGAAAATGCGTAAAATTGAATTTTGTTTCATTTATGGTGTGTTACAATATTCACCTGTAAAATTACTATAAATGACTGAAAATTTCTATGGATTCCTGGAAATTTACAGAATTTTGGACAGTTTATGGTAAGTCACCATAAATTACTTGTAATTTTACCATAAATTAGCAATTTTTTTCTAAATTTCCGGTAATTAATTTTTTGAAATTTAATTGCATTTTGGGTTATTTATGGTAGGTTACTATATTTACCGTTAAAATACCATAAACGACCAAAACTTACCATAACTAATAGAAAATTTCCATAAATTTCCGGAAATGTAGACATTAATATTACCGCAAAAATCGCTAAAATTAGTCCTGTATTTCGAGAAATGTTTGAAATCATCCATTAGTCATAAAAAAATATCGGACTTTTTCGCCTTGTGTATGTATTTTGTTTAAAAATCGTGTCTTTCGGTTAAAAATTAATCTTTCTCACTGACATTTTTTTTAATAATTTATTTTTTAATTGAATATTTTTCAATTTTATTTCTGCTTCAAAATTGAACTATTGGCCTAAGGATGAACGTTTTTAAATAAAAATTCCTCTATTTTGCTTTCACTTTACCAATTTGTGTTTTAATGCTACTGTCTGATTAATTTAATTTTTTTATATTAAACCTTATATGGTATTTACATAACTTGTATTTAAATAAATTTATTCCTCTATTTTCTTCAAAAACCACCCGCTTTTCCCTCTCTTTTGAGAGAATTTTGAGCCTTCTTACGTTTCAAGGGGGAGGGGGGGGGGAACTATGGTAATCAACAAGAATGGACGTGGGGTTAAAGAACGCCCAAAATTAGTAACGTAATTTGAAGACGATCGCTATCCAGATGCGCTTACAAGTTATGGTTTTCTGCAGTTTTCCACTCCTCTAACCAAACTTCAAGGCGAATACAAGCAATTTCAATAAATTACAGAATTTTTTTGCACCTGTCGCTCATTACAAATTTTAAAAAAATTTGAATTTTAATACATAATGGTTTTTTTCTGGAGACAATAGCTTCTTTGGCTAATTTTAAAAGTAAAATTTTTTGTGGTTATAATCGTAAAAATAATTTTTTAAAGCATTTTATAGAAAGAAACAAATAATATTTTCATTTAAGCTCTGGCAGATAAAAAGGAGAATGACCTATTTGTTAAAAAAAAATAAGGGTGGATATTTCAATATAAATATGCAAATATAAGGAAGAGATGGCAACGTAATATCTCGCAATTTTTTATTTTATATTTATATTTTTCTTTCGTTAAAAAAATACTTAAAAGAAAAAGATTATTTAACAAAATGTTTTTCTTTGATAATTACTTATTTTCCCACTAAGTGGTTACATTTTCAAATAAAATACTAAATGTAAAAAAATTAATTAAAAAAAAAAACTTGCAACAAAATATTTGAATTTTCAACTAAATATGTGAATTTTTAACGTAAGAAGATGAATTTACAACTAAGATGATACATTTTTTACCAAAAGAAGAATCTTTAACAAATTACATAATTTTTACAAAATTACGAAAAAAACAAGATTAATTTATACAAAAGATTTTTAATATCTTGTATGCATTTTTTATTAACCAGTTAAATTTTTTTTAAACAAATGGCTTAATTTTATAACAAATTCTAGAATTTTTAACCTGAAAATGTTTGGCTACTAAATTAATTTAAAAAATACTTTTAAATCATTTTCAAATATTTTTTATCTTTGGCAACACTCAAATTATTCGAAAATTATTTTTCGAAGTATTTTAATAAATCCATGTTGAAATTAAATTATGAGAATTGAGAACAAGAAAATAATCAGTTATTAGTTTGTTCTTAAATTTATATAAATATAATTTTCATTAGATTCTTGAGAAGATAAAAAAAAAAGATTTTTGAATATTTCAGGCGTGTCAGAAAAAAGTCTAGAAGATCTTAAAGAAATTTTTTTATTTTATAGGATATTAAGAAATATTATGAAAAATTCAAGTCTTTTTAAAAGATGCTTAGAACTTTTAGAAGTTGGGAAGGAATCAAGAAATATTTGTTAAATTTTCTAAAATGGTTTCCAGTTTTCAGATATTTATAATCTGCTTAAAACGTCTTAAATTTCTGAAAATATTTTTTAGTGACTCGAAATTTTCTCAATATTTTCAAATATCATTTAAAATTTTTTTAATTACCTTATAATCTTCCAAATTTTCGCAAAAATGTTAAAACAATTTTTTTCTCTTGAAAACTCTTCAGTACTGCTAAATATTTCTTGGACTTACTCAATTTTTTATTCGTTTTTATTTTGTAAACATGACAAATTGAAAATGTCATAATTTCTGAATCTTCTCATCTTTTGACATTTTTTAAATCTTTTAAAATATTTTTAAATAATGTATTAAAGTTAATTTTTTGAAATAAAATATTATTTTAATTTTTTCTAAGAACCTGAAAAAAATGTGTTTCCATTTGCGTGAAACTTTAAAAAATTCTTCAAGAATCTTTAACAAGTTTTAATTATTTTTTTATTGTTTCAAAACTTTTGAATATCTCTTGGACTTACATTATTTTTTTTCTAAAATTATGTGATATGGGAAAATTTCAAAAATTGTCTCTGAAATTTATTGCAGACTTTTTAAACATTTTAGGATATAATTCAAAATGTTTTTTTTCAATTTTTTTTCAATTTTCTCCTGAAACTTCTTACACAGGAATAATTTACTTTTTTTATTTTCTTGAAACCCTGACGAAATTTAGTTTACCTAAAAAATTTATAAATCCTGGTAAATTAAACATATTACTTCAAAGTCTTCCATATTCTTTGATCCCGTAGTTTGAAATCTTCAATACTTAAATTTATCCTTTTAAAATCAAACTTAAACCATTTGTCCTCAAATTTTTTAGAATTATTAAAAAGCTTCTAACTATATTATTGGGGATCTTTAGGTTTTCTGAGTTTACTTTTATAACCTGATTTGTACCCCGGAACGATACACATCGGAATAATTAAAGTTTTAAATAAAATTAATAAAATTATACATTCTTCGTGGTAGTTCAGAATAACAATTATTTTAAAATGAGGAGCAAATATTAAAGTAATCATGGAAGATAAAATTTGTTGTTAAAGCCGAAGGAGCATTAACGAAAGAGAATTCACAATAAACTTACAGTAAAGGAATTTACTACAGAAATTAATTAGACGTTGACCACGAAACAGAAAGACAGCCTGATTTATTTAGATTGAAAAAGATATAGAAAAGATAGACGTAAATTTAAATTAGCAAAGAGATATAATCGAATAACTTTTTTCTCTCTGTAAATTTTTTTTTTATAATATAATATAATAAATTAAATAACGTCAATTAAAAAATATGAATCATAATCATTCATAAATTAGTAGAGACTATACTAATTAAGATATAAAATTATAATATGCTCGTAAGATAAGATTTAGTTAAAATAAAGTACTTCTCACGATACTTTATAACTCAATATTATTTCTTCATTCAGTACGTAATTTTCCATCTCATGAATGAAATCGCCTCCATGAATGAAACGCATTAAAAATAAATCAGAGCCTTCATTGTTACAAATATTTTGTAACAGGTTGTAAAATTTTTAATGAATCAATTCAAATTAATGTAAATATCTATTCTTAGACTTTGTTTACACTTACATTTTTAGTTAAAAAAATTAATTCTTAATCAAAAAAATAATTTGCAACCAAAGATATAGAATTTTAACAGAAAAGATTAATTTTCCACAAAAAAATCAACAAAAAAGACGAAAGTTTAACTGAGGAAAAATAAAATTTTATCCAAAAATAGAACAGTTTAAGGTTCAGTTAGAAAAATAAATTTCTTAACAAATAAAATAAATTTTTAGCAAAACAGTTAAATTTTTTAATGAACAATATAACTTCCTCCCATAAAGATTAGGTATCTAAAAAAATTGGCGCCAAAAATGAAGTTAAATTTTTAGTTAAAAAAAATTAATTTTGAATAAAAAAACTAATTTTCAACAAGGAATTGAATTTTAACCAGAAAGATAAATTTTTAAGAAGCATAAATAATTTTTACTAAAAAATATTAATTTTTTAACGGAAGAAGGCTAATTTTTAACAAGCCACGACTTACTTAAATATCCAATTGAAAAATTTCTCCAACAAAAAAATATTAATAAAAGAGTTAAATTTTGAACAAATAACAATTTTTTAAATGACAATAAAGCAATTTCGTTTTTTCTGAAAAGTTATATTTTTTCAATATTTCATATTTTTTGTTTATAAAATTGACTTTTTAGTTAAATATTTATATGTTAATTACAGTACATTGAAGTATACAGTTATAAGTTAACCTTCTTTAAACAAATTTTACTTTCAGTTGGCAATTTAATTATTTTGTAGAAAATATATTTTTTTGTTCAAAAATTCATATTTTTGTATTTATTATTTTTTAAATGAAAAACTCAAATTAAATGATGCAAAAATTAAATTATTTATTGAAAAAAGAACCAGCTTAGGATATAATTAATATTTTTGTTTATGAATTCATAGTTTTGGCTTAAAAATTTAACTACTTTGTGGATATTTAATTCATTTTGTTAAAAATTCTTCTTTTTGGATTGAGAATTAATCTTCTTTTTTAAAAAATGTTCTTTTTGGCTGTTAATTTGTTGAAAACTCGTCTTTTAAAAATTAGTTTTACTGGAAGCAAATTATTTAATTTGTTGAAAATTAATTTTTTTAACTTCAACTACTTTATTAAAAAGTAAAATATTTATTCTGAAAATTAACAACTTGGTTTAAATTATTTTTTTTAAATCAATAGTTTGGGGTAAAAAATCCAAATTCTTTTTTATAAAATTCATATTGTTTGTTGAAAATTCGTCTTCTTAGCTGCAAATTCAAAATTTTTTTTAAATTCATCTTTTATTTTTTAATTTACCTGGTAGAATATTCGTCTTTGTTTTTTGGACAATTATTTTTTACATCGAAATAAAACTATTTTATTTTTAGTTTCAAATTTGTTTTATATTCAAAATATTTGATAGAAAATTTAACAATTTTGGTACAAAATTCAACTCTTTGGTTAAAAATGAAACTATTTATTTTAGAAATTAAAATGTTTGTGAAAAATAAGTTTTCTGTTAATAAATTCATGGTTTAGGTTTATGAATTTAACTGTTTTGTAGAAAATGAAGCAATTTTGTTAAAAATTCTTATTTTTGGACGAAAAATTAATTTTTTTTTCAATTGATCTTTTTGACTGAGGATTTAACTATGTTGTTAATTATTTAACTTTTTTATTTTATTTATCTGGTAGAAAATTATTATTTTTTAAAATTTAACTTTTTAAGTTTTGTTTGAAAGATCATTATTTTATAATTTGAAAATTCAAATATTTGGTTAAAAATGAAACTGTTTATTTGAAAAATAAACTACTCGGTAGAAAATTAACTTTTTCGTTAGTAAATTTATATTGCTGGTTTAAGAGTTGAACTGTTTTGTGAAAAATTAATCTTCTTTTAAAAAAATTCACCTTTTTCGTCTGTTCATTTAACAGTTAAAAAAAAAGTTTTCAACAAAATAGATGAATTCTCACAAAAATAATTCAGTTTTAAGATAGAAATTTAGTATTAACTAAAATAATGAACCTTTAACCAATAAAATTATTCTTTAACACAGAAAATAAATTTTTAACAAAATAATTAAATTTTGGGGTAAAAAAAATTCGTTCTGACTAAAAAAATGAATTTTTAACGAAAAAGAGTAATTTTTCACCAAAAAAGAAAAAATTTTCACAAAATAGATGAATTTTCAACAAAGTGTTAAATTTTTAAACAAAGAATTGATTTTCTGACTGGAATATTGAATCTTCAATAAAAAAAATTAATTTTAAACACAGAAGATGAATTTTTTACCAAGGAGAGACAAACTTTCAAGAAAACAGAGAAATTGTTGATAAAATAGTAAAATTTTGTACAAGAAGAATATTAAATTTCTATAAAAAAGAATTTTGACAAAAACCTAGTAGCTGAATTTTTACGTAAACAAATTAATTTTGAATAAAAAAATAGATTGATAACAAGATTGATTTGTAACTAAGTATGTACGTTTTGTCAACAAAATAATAATTTTCAATGAAATAGTTAAAGTTTTATGCAAAGAAATTGAGTTTTAATTAAAAAAATAATTCTTTCACCAAAAAAATTAATTTTTCACCCGATAGTTGAGTTTTCTACGAATTTTTTTTTTTCAACAGAATAGTTAAATTTTCATATAAAAAACCGAATTTTCAACCAAGAAGAATAAATATCTATAAAAAAATTTTTTTAATTAAATAATGAAATTTTTGGTTAAAAAAATTAACTTACAATTAAAAAAACTAATTTTTAATTAAAGAAATTAATTTCCAAACAAAACGATTGATTTGCAACAATATGTTTACGTAAATTTGCAAAAAAAAATTTTTAACAAAATATTTAAAGTATTATGCAAAGAAATTATGTTTTTATTAAAGCTATAAATCTTCAACCAAGAAAAATGAATTTTTAATCCAGAAGATGAATGTTCTGACAAAAAAGATAAATTTTCAACAAAGTAGATGATTTTTCAATAAAATAATTAAATTTTCAACCGACAAGATTACATGATTATAAAAAACAAACTTCGACAAAAATATAATAGTTGAATTTTTATTTTAAAAATAATTTTCAATAGAAGTAATTTTTTTTATTCAGAGAAATAAATTGTCAATTAACAAAATTAATTTTTAACAAAATCCATTATTAGTTCAATATTCGTCGAAACCGGAAAAATCCTGAAAAATAAAATTTCCGAGAGTTTATAATATTAACGAATTCAGAAATACGTGAAGAATAAAATTTTCGACAAAAATTAAGGAATTATAAAATATTTGAACTGGAAAATTCCCGAGTGATAAAATTGTCTAATTTAAACATTTAAGAAATTTTTAAAAAATATTTTTTATTTATCAAAAATGAAACATCAACTATTTTTATCAAAGAAAACAATTTTTTATTGTTCAAACTTTAAAAAAAATGTATTGTTCGAATTTCAAATCCAATAATAGTTGAGAAAATATATTTTAAAATAAAAAATTTTGTTTGTAAGTTTGCGTAGTCTTTAAAAGAAACACAAAAAAAATTAAATATTGAATTATTAATTAAATTTTTTTTCAAACTTTGAGTTAGATCAGTGCTGAATTAAAATCTGCAAAATTTAAAAAAAAAATATTATTAGGTTCAGCAAAAATTTCGAGAGTTTACGTTTTTGATCGATGCGTTTTTTAAAAATTATTTTTAACTGTTTAAATTCCTGTCAATTTCTAACTTTTCTTTTTTTTCTAACTGTTAATTATTTTTAAAAATATTAAATACCTCTAAATTGTCAAGTTTCAAAATAAAATTTATCATATATTTTTAACAGAACTAGCCAAAATTATTCTGGTTGTGGAAATCTTTCGTTCTGAAAATTATTATTTAAATGTAAATAATGCAATAAAAATAAGGAAAAATGTTTATTTAACATTTATTGTAAAAATACTATTTTTGCTATTATTTTACAATAAAGTTACTATTAACTGCATGTCAAATATTTAAAAAATACTATTGTGTACGTCTGTCTTGCTTGAATAAAATATTACATTATAGAGTTTGATTTTGAAAATAAAATTTTGATATAAAAATAAAATAATAAAATAAACTAATATGCAAATTTTGTCTAGAAGACGTGGTAAATGGATTCGTATGGAAAATTTATATTCAATTCAAATTGTCGAATTTTGATTCTACCTTGATCAATAGTTCATTCAGAAAAGTATTAAAAATGTATCCTTAATGTTTTTTAAATGTAAAAAAATATTAAAAGTTCTGTTACTGAAGAAAATCTCTTATTTTAAATAATTGTAAAAAAATTCGAAACCCTATAGAGGATAATACAACCTACAATAGATAATGATTATTAAAAAATAGTAATTCAGGTACCAAATTTATTTAAATTTAATAAATAGTTAATACAGAGTACATTTTAATAAATCAAATAAAAAAATTAATTAATTGACGTTTATTTGCATTGTTAATTAGTACCCTTTTTAGGAAAGCCCCCCTTATTTAGTGAGCGCATAGCGCGCACAATGTTCTAGTATTGTCTAGAATGATGACGTACCTATTCATTCCAAAATAGGGAATAGAAACGAATTTTTGAAAAATCCTTCTCAAGAAGAATAAACAAATTAATCCATATTAAACATCAAAAACAGATCACCACTTATACAACAGAAAAGATAATACTGAATATACAATTAAAAAAAAAAAAGTTCCGACTAAATTCCAAGAAGACGATCGATTTAAAAATCGTCCGGAGCGGTAAAACCGGCGCGGCGAGAGTTCAGTGGTGGGCCGCGCGATCGCCGTCACAACACTGGTGGCGCTTTCGCGCTCTTCTCTTCTGTTCGGGAGTGGGACTTAATCTTGAAAAATGTCCAAACGGACCGGAGCTCTCTCTCTCTCTCTCTCTGAGTCTAGCGGACCGAGAGAGAGGTCCGTTCGACTTTGGAACTTTGCAGGGCATCAGTCCCACTCCTGGCGCCCAGAGGACTACTCTTTTTCTCTCTCTCTCCCTCCCAACCTTCTTCTTCGCTCACGCGCTGCATGTGGGTCCAGATCCTATTCGCTGGTCCCCCTTTCCAGCGGTACGAGTGATCCCTTCCTCTCAGGCTCGCTACTACTACCGTTCCCTCTACGCTACTACCGTTGGTACCGCCTAGAGTTCCTCTAGGTAGAGTTGTGACTCACACACTCTCGCAGGCTCACGCAGCCTTGTCACTACGAATCGCGATTAGTCCTGAACCGGAAGTCCTCGTAAAGGGCGGGAAAGTTTGATACGCGTTCAGGTTTATTGCGTCAATGGAAAAAGATCCACGACTGATATACCACTATAGAGGAGATAGGAAAGTTAGCTCGGGTTTAGATGAATTTTAAACTAAAAAAGGTAACCTTTCAACAAAAAATCAAATATTTAAACTTTCAGTTTCAAAAATTAGTATTTTCAAACGAAAAATAATTTTGAAACACATCAGATAAGTTTTCAAGCAAAAAGTGAGGGTTCAATTAAAATTATGAATCTTCAATTTCAAAAATTACTTCTAACCAAAAAGATGAGTTTTCAACCAAAAATGGAATAGTTATATTTTCAGTTAAGTTAATGAATTTTTTTACAAAAAAAGTCGAATTTTCAACTAAAAATAAGGTAAATATTATATTTTAAACCAAAGGTTAAGTAGTAACATTAAAATTTAAAAAGTAATAATTCTCAACCTACTCATTCTAGAGTCTACTCATTCTTCAAGAAAAAAACATTAATTTTTGCCCAAAGCTGGATATTGAATGAAAACTATAAATTTGTTTAAAAAAAAAGAACTTTTAATAAATTGGTTGAGCTTCTAACCAAATAGATGAGTTTTCAACCAAGAACATTTTTTTTAGCAATAAAGACGATTTGCAACAAAATACCTGAATTTGTAACTCCAAAAGATCAATTTTTAACCAAAAATGGAATAGTTATATTTTTAGTTAGGAAAATTAATTTTCAACGAAAAAAATAATTTTTTATCAAAACAGTGAATATTCAAAAAAAAATTTTTTTTACCAAGAAAATTGAATTTTCAACTAAAAAAAGGCAAATTTTATATTTTAAACCAAAGGTGAAATAGTAAAATTTCAATTAAAGAAACATTAATTCTCCACCTGTAATGACGAATTTTTAACGAAATAGTTGAATTTTAAACTAAAATATATAAATTTAAAAACCAATTGAATTTTCGACCGAAGTTTGAATTTGAAGAAAAATGATGAATTTTTTTCTCAAAAAAAAAAGGAATTTTTAACAAATTGGTTAAGTTTCTAATCAAAAAGATCAATTTTTCTTTTACGAAAAAGATGAATCTTAAATACAATGTATGACATTTTAACCAGAAAGATAATTTTTCTATCCAAAAAGACACATTTTCAATTAAAATTATAAATCTTTACCCCAAAAACTGAATTTCTAACCAAATAGTTCCACTTCTTAAAAAAAGATAAAATCACCATAAAATAGAATAATTTTCAACGAAGATTATGAATTTTTTTCCGAAAATTATGAATTTTTTACCAAATTGTTGAATTTTAAACCATTAAGATGAATTTCTAACCAAGAAGAATATTTTTTGATGTAAAAGAAGAATTTGCAACAAAATAAATAAATTTTTAGTCACGGAAATAAATTTTTTGTAGAAAATGATTAATCTTCCTCATAACAAAATGAATTTTTAACCAAAAAGATGACATTTCAGCCAATAAGATTAATTTTCTATCAAAAAATACTAATTTCCAAAAAAAAAAAAAATGAATTTTCAATCAAAAACTTTAATTTTCTAAAAAAAATAACTTTTGACAAAATACATTAATTTTTAATCAAATAGTTAACTTTTGAACTAAAAAACATCTTTTAAACCGAAAATTGAATAGACTATGAAGATTAATTTTCGACAAAAAAAAAGATAAATTTTCAAAAATAAACATTAATTTTCTACAAAATAAATACATTTTTAACCAAATAGTTCAATTTTTAAGCAGAAAAGGATTAAGTTTGAATAAAAAATAGAACATATTAGTTTTGAATTATGAAAATTATTTTCAACCATCAAACAAAGAATTTTCAACAAAATAGCTCAATTTTTAATAAATAGATAACAACAAATTTTTATCAAAAAAATGAATTTTTCAGGAAATAGTTGAAGTTTCAACCAAAGAAATACATTTTTAATTAATAATATTAATGTTTCGCCGAACATACGTATTTTTAACTAAATATTTATTTGAATCTTCAGTTTTAATAAAATAAAACAATTTTCAACCAAAAAATACATTTTTAATAAACATAAATTTTTCACCCAAGAAAATAATTTTTTCACGAAGAGCATTAATCTTTTACCAAAAAAATTAACCTTGGAAATAATGCATAAATTTGTAACCAAATATTTGAATTTTCAACTATATAATATAACTTTTTAACCAAATGTCGAATAATTAAATTCACATTTCAAATAATTATTTTTCAATTAAACAAAGAACGAGTTTTCAGCAAAATATTTTAACCAAGAAAATTAATTTTCTACGAAAAAACACTCATTTTAACAAAATACAAGAATTTTTAGCTAAAAAGGATAAATTTTGAACTAACAATGGAACAGTTAAGTTTCCAATTTAAAAAATTATTTTTTAACCCAAAAAACAAATTTGTAACAAAATAGTTGAATTTTCAACTAACAAAAAATCGAATAGTTAAATGTTCAGTTAAAAGAATTAATATTTTTACACAAAAAATTTTTTTTTCTTAAATTAGATAAAATTTTAAGCAAAAAACTAAACTTTAAATTTATGATATTATTAGAAGTAGTTTATGATAACTTACCACAAATTACCCATAATTCGCTTTTAAACATTTTTATAAATTTCCGAAAATTTTTTGGTAATTTATGGTAACTTTCCATAAAGTGCGTAGAGTTCAATTTAAACATGTCTATAAATTTCCGGAAATGTAGGAAATATTTTGATCATTCATTGGAATTTTACAGGTGAACATGGTAATTTACCATACTTATACTTATATATTTATAAGTTTCCGGAAATTTATGCATTTTCTTGGTAATTTAAGGTAATATCACAGGTAATTTATGGTAACTTACGACAAACTAACCTTAATTCCCTTTTAAAGATTTTTACAATTTTCCGAAAATTTATGAAATTTGTTGGTAATTTATGATAATATTACAAGTAGCTCATTATAACTTTCCAGAAATTACTTAAAATTCTCTTTTAATCATTTTAATAAATTTTCGGAAATTTTTTGGTAGTTTACGGTAACTTGCCCTAAATTGCGTAGAGCTCAATTTAAACATGTCTGGAAATTTCCGGAAATTTAGGAAAATATTTTAATCATTAATTAGAATTTTGTAGGTGAATATGGTAACTTAACATATTTATAAGTTTCCGGAAATTTATGAAATGTTTTGGTAATTTATGATAAATTATCATAAATTGCGTAGAGTTCAATTTAAACATGTCTAGAAATTTCCGGAAATTTTGGGGAATTTTCGATCATTTATTGGATTTTTACAGGTGAATATGGTAACTCACCATATTTATACTTACATATTCATAAGTTTCCGGAAATTTATGATTTTATTGTAATTTATAGTAATATTGAATGGAATTTATGGTAACTTATCACAAATTACCCTAAATTCCCTTTTAGGTATATTTATAAATTTCCAAAAATTTAATAAATTTTTGGTAATTTACGATAATATTACAATTAATTTATGATAACTTACTACATATTCTACAAAAATTTTTTTTAAAACATTTTTATAAATTTTTTGAAATTTTTTGGAAATTTATGGTAACTTTCCATAAATTGCGTAGAGTTTAATTTAAACATGTCTAGAAATGTCCGGAAATGCAGAAATATATTTTGAACATTTATTGGAATTTTATAGGTGAATATAATAACTTACCATATTTCTAAGTTTCCCAAAATTTACGAAATTTTTGGTAATTTAAGGTAATATTACAAGCAATTCATGGTAACTTACGACAAATTACCCAAAATTCTCTCTTAAACATTTTTATAAATTTTCGGAAATTTTTTGATAGTTTATGGTAACTTGCCATAAATTGCCTTGAGATCAATTTAAACATTTCTAAAATTTTCTGGAAATTTAGGGAACTTTTTGATCATTTATTGGATATCTGCAGGTGAATATGGTAATTTACCTTATTCATAAGTACATCTTTATTAGTTCCCGGAAATTTATGGAATGTTTGATAATACTACACGTAATTTATGGTAACTTACCAAAAATTACCCAAAATTCTATTTTAAACATTTTCATAAATTTTCGGGAATTTTTTGGTAGTTTATGGTAACTTGCCCTAAATTGCGTAGAATTCAAGTTAAACATTTCTAGAAATTTCTGGAAATTAAGGGAAATTTTTGATCATTTATTGGAATTTTACAGGTAACATACCATTATTATACTTACATATTTCTAAGTTTCTAAAGTTTATGAAAATGTTTGGTAATTTATGGTATCTTACGATGAATTACCAAAAATTCAATTTAAAAATTTCTGAAAATTTAGGAAAATTTAGGAAAATTTTTGATCATTTATTGGAATTTTACAGGTAACTTACCATTATTATACTTACATATTTCTAAGTTTCTGGAAGTTTCTGAAATTTCTTGGTAATTTATGGTATCTTAAGATGAATTACCAAAAATTCAATTTAAAAATTTCTGAAAATTTCCAGAAATTTGTGGTAATTTGCGTTAAATTAATCAATGACAACGATCTGCAACGAAAATTTCCTTAGAGTTTTTACGGCGTGTGGGCTGATTATCTTAAAATTTGAGCTCATAGATGTATAATTATTATTATTTATTGCTGATGGCACCTTTAACTCCCTAGGGAGTAAAAAGCAGACTTTTAGCCCTTTATTTATTTTACAAATCTTTATCGAAGACGCTTCAGGTTAAATAAGAAAACATAAATTTTAATGACATTTATTAGAATTATAAGAAAGATCTGAATCTGCTCGTAACGTCTGGAAAGGGAGTGCCTGGGGCATCAGAAGAATATAGTTTGAACCAGTACAAATATCGACAAGACTGAAGTAACAATCGAATATTACTTTTATAAAATTTAAAGTGAATTACGACTACGCAAGAAATATTTTTTTGATCATTATTTTATTTTTATAATTCAGAATAAACGATTTTTATTCATTTAAGAAAAATTTAGTTATCTTAAATTAATTAAATGAAAAATTTAATTAAAAGAAACCAAAGACTTTATTTGCAAATCTTACCTACTCGTTGACTGCTCTTAACTTCCGATTTAAGAGCGGTTTCGGCCAGGGCTTGTTTTGGCCTTGACCCTAAATCAGGGTACTGCTAACGTAAGCAGGCAGGACTGTATGAATCATTTCAGTTAAGTTTGGACGCATGACGCAACCTGTTGCAACTAACGCCCTCAGAGTGCGTTTATTATGTTAAAGTTAAGAAAAAATAATTTTTTCTTTCGAAACAGGCAATAACAAAAATACTGTTCGCAGAGTTTTTAAAAATTATAAAAAAAATTATATTTATAAACATTTTATTAAAAAAAAATAAACAAAAAAGCGAACACAGCAAGTTTTGAACATGCTACTTTCCAGTGATGAACCAGAAGCACTAATGCCTGAGCTATCGGCTGATGGGAATTATTTTTTTCCGAACTCTGTATAGCTAGCGGCGAATATTTTAAAGTTGATTTTCTCGAAACCGGCGAAAAAGCGCTTATTGCTTTTTTAGAAAATTAATACTCAGCCAAAAAGGTTTCGTTAGAAAAATTATAAACCAAAACTATTATTTTTATTTGGTGGTCTGCCCTTATAAAACATAAATTTATTCCTCTTGCATGAAAATGCTTGACCCTTGATTTTTAATTGATTTATTTTTCACTTTTAATTAAAATAAGTGATATATAAAAATTGTACTGCAAAATTTGAAATGGGGGAAAATAGGGGGAAATAAGGAATAAACAAGTAGAGTAACTGTGGCAAGATGGGGTAGGGTAAGTAGAAGAAGTCATGGGTAATTACGTAAAAGAAGTGGGGGTAGTGAGGGGGAAGAAGGAAAAATAAGGGAAAATGAGAGGAAAGAAGGTGAAGAGAGGGTAAAGCAGGGGTCGAGAAATGAGAGTGAAGGAGGGAGGGAAAGCATGGAAATTCAGCGAAATGAAGGAAGCAGAGTAGGGGAAGTTCGGGGAATGCTGAGCGAGCCAATACATGGAAATAAGTGGATAGAAAGTATGCGCAATGAGGGACGGAAAAGTAGAGGAATTTTGTAAAGGTAAGTAGAGTAAATGATCAAAATTTGGGGAAAAAGTAGGGAAAGTAAGGGTAGAAAAAGAATAACAATTTAGGAAAAATTTGAGGTGAGGAGAGGGGAAATAGAAAAAGCAGTGATAAATATGATGAGAGAAAAGAGATTGGAAATCAGTGGAGATGGCGTAGGAGTAAGGAAAAATATTGTGAGGGGGCGTAATAGGAGTGATAGGAAATGAGTAGAGAAGGATTTAGGGAAGAAAGACGATATACTGAGTGCGAACTGCTAGGTGATGAAAATGATAGTATACTGAGTGGAGAAAGGGCAAACAGAAATGAGAGAAGGGGGTTCTGGGTAAGTAAGGAGGAAAAGAGGAAGGGAAGTGAGGAGAAATGAAGAATTGCAAGAATAAAAGTGAGCAAAACGAGGGAGTGGGGGTTAGGGAATTAAGGAAATAAAAAGCGGTGAAGTGAGGAAAAATGAGTAAAGTGGAAGTATGGGAAATGAGGAAGAGAAAAGTAGAAAAATGGAGGGGAAGCGAGGAGACGTTAAGTAGAGAAAGTGATTAGAAATTAGTGGGAAAGTAGGAGATGTAATGAAAGGAGAATTAGGAAATAAGAGGAGAAATTATGGTTAGAACTAAGTGCAGGAGAGTAAGAGAAGTGATGTATGGGAAGGTGAGGGAAGAGGAAGTAGGAGAAATAATGGGAAATGGGATGAGGGCATGTAGCAGAATCGAGCATAAATAAGGGAAGATAAAGTATCCTACTCACTCTTCCAAGAAATAATTTCTAAAAGAAATACGGGTGTTTAAGGAAATTAAGGCGAGGAGTTGGGAAGCCAGGGGAAATAATGAGTGCAAGGTGGGGAGAATCAAAGGAGGATAAGTGCGGCATATCACTGGACAATGTAAGGAGAGAAGTACTAGTAGAAATAAGGAGATGTGATAAAAGGGAAAGTTAGAGAGCATTTCGAGACGTGAAGTAGGGAAGTTCAGAGGTGTGTAAGTAGGGAAAATAGGAAGGAAAGAGCAGATGAACTGATGGGGAAGGAAGAAGGGAGAGCAGTTATCATTAAAAAAGTGACAAGAACGGAAGAAGTGGAAGTTTGGGAAATGATGAGGAAGAATGGGATGGTAATTACATGAAGTCAATAGAAATTAGAAAAGTAATTAAGGGAAATAAATATAAAGAGGAGTTAGAGAAAGTGTAGAAATATTAGGGGTAAGGATAACTTAAAGGGGGTAGGCGCAGTGAGAGATGGGAAACTAAGGTTAGAGGGAGTAGAGTAATTGGTGGGAAATGTGATTAGGGCAATTAGGAAAAGAGAGTGTAAATAATGGAAGAATGCGTAAGAGGATAAAGAAGAAATAATTTGAGGGAGCATTTGAGGATTTAGAGGAAATTATGGGGCGAAAAGTTGGAAAGTCAGGGGTCTTCATGGGTGCGAGGGGACGAGAATCAAAGGAGGATGAGTGGGGCGGGGCACTAGAGAAAGTAAGGAGAGAGTAAATAGGGCAAATGAGGGGACGTTATGGAAGGGAAGATAGAGAAAATTTCGGGATGGGAATTATTGAAGCTAAGAGTTACAAAATTAGGGAAAATAGGAAAGAATCAGGAGAAAAACTGAGGGGATATGAAGAGAGAGAAGCAGATGAGAAGTGGAGTAGTGGAAGTTGGGAAAATGAGGAGGAATAAGGGAAGGGTAGTGGCGGAAGTTAATAAAAATTAGGAATGCAAGTAGGGAAAGTAAATAAAGAGGAATTAGGGAAAGTGAGGGAAAATTAGGGGTAAGGATTAAGTTGGGGTGAGTAGGAGAAGTAAGGGAAGGAAAAGTCTTTTTCTAACTCTAGCTCTATATTATTTCTCAATTTTTAAGGTTTGAAAATATCCCTGAAGTCAGAAGTCGAACCTGTCTTGACAGGCTATGCTTGGGCAGATTCAGGCCAAGTTCCAGACGATCGAATCAACTAAAATCAACACTGTAGGCATTGATCTGATTAATAAAGGAAAAATTAGAGTCTCTGCGGTTATTGGCCTTTCATTGCGGTGAGTGAAATCATCCGCAATAATGTAGGTACATTCCGCGGGTGGTCTACAGTTTACACAGCCCGGATGCCGCTTCTCGTTATGCGTACGATATACGTACAGACAGAAATTGCATCGAGGGCTCCGCCATTGCAATAAATCGAGAACTAGATGTTACAGGAATATAATTAAGTCGGTGCCGTAAAACGTTTTCCTCTCACTAGGTACCATCTATTATCATCCAAGATCTTTACTACGGAAGTCAAATCAACTTGTGGAAAGATAATAGTAACTTCAATTATACGGAAGTCATACTGCTGTTCTACGCAGAGGAAAATAAAATTGAAGCTTTGGGTACTCTGTGCAAGAATTCTTTAATGATTACAGAATTTTGTGAATAGAGTCAAAATAAAAAGAAAAAATTTTAAAAACTACCTACTAGTCATTAGAAATTTTTATCCCTCCTGTGTAAAAACTGCTCTCTTGAAAGGAACCAGTGGCATCTCACTGGCTGGAACAGCCAGAAGTGTGTCAATGGAATTCCGCCACTGGTTTATATAGTGAGATTTACTAATTTATTTAGTGAGATTGACTGGTTTATTCAGCAAGCTTCACTGGTTTATTCAGCGAGTTCACTGTTTTAATCAGTGAGGTTCACTGGTTTACTCAGTCGAAGTCTATCACTGCTTTAGTCAGTGAGGTTTACTGGTTTAGTCAGTGAGTTTTACTTATTTAGTCAGGCAGGTTGGCTGGTTTCGTCATCGAAGTTCACTGGTTTAGTTCGTAAGGTTCACTGGTTTATTTAGCGAGGTTCACTGATTTATTCAGTGGGGTTCACTGTTATATTTAGTGGGGTTCACTGTTATGTTTAGTGCAATACCACTACTGTTATTTTTTAATGTTTTTTGTGCAATAAAAAGTTGAATATTTAATTTTCTACAAAAATTTGAAAGCTCGTTACGATAATCTTGCAGGGGGCGTTAATAGAAATATTTTTCTTGTCTGGACTTTTTTTCGTTTCTTGCGTTGTTTGCCTGAAAATGTTAATTTTCGTTTCTTTTTTTGGACTTTCAAAAGGCTACTTCTCCAATATATCAATTCTTTTAAAAATTATCGTGCTAACAAACTAAAAATCTACAGACATCCAGCCAGGCACACACAGACACACAGACAGACACTTTCGTAGGGACAGTCGCGCGAGGCAAGGCGAAGCGAGGACGACAAGGCGATAAAAGTAAGTGGCCTTAGAGATAAAGTGTAGATAGATGTTAGTTGAGTTCACTGTAATTTTCAAGCTTATATGGAAAAATTTTCAACGCAAAAATATATATTTTTAACTAAGAAAGAATAAATTTTTAAGAAGCAGTAAAATTTGTTATCTAAATGCATAATTTGTCACCATATAGTTGAATTTTCAACAAAAAGAATGATTTTTGTGCCAAAAAAGACAGATGTTAAAAAAATTACATAATTTTCAAACAAAAAGTTGAATTTTTAATAAGTTCTTAAATTTTCGGTAACAAAATTAATTTCCAACAAGTTAGTTCAATTTTTAACCTAAAAAATGAATTATCAACGCAAAATATAATAGTTCTATTTAAATTAAAAAATACTTTGACTTTAAATCAAAATCTGAAAGACAAATTCCTAACAAAATACCTCAATTTGCAACGAGAGATTGATATTTCAATCAAAAAGATAAAAATAATTTATTTATAAAAGCTTATTCCAATGAAAAGAGACGCAGTTTGAAAACAACAGTTTAGTTTTCAAATAAAACAGATTATTTTTCAAACAAAATTTTGCATTTCTATCAAGAAATATTGATTTTATGCCAAAAAAGACGAATAATCAACATGTTACATAATTTTTTAACCAAGTATTTAAATTTTAAAACAAGAGGATTATTGTGCCTCAAAAGAAATAAATTTCCAACCACACAATTAAATCTTCTACTAAAATAAAATAATTTTATACCTAAATTTCAATTTGGTTAAAAATTAATTTCTTTGGTCGACAATTTAACTATTTCATTAAAAACTTGTTTTTTTTTTTAAATTAATCTATGAAAGTTTAGGTTGAAAATTAAAAATTAGTTTTTTAATTTTGTAACTGAAAATTTAAGGATTTGGTTAAAAATTCAACTTTTCGTTTAAAAATGTATGTATTTTTTTTAACTTTCGTCTTTTTTGGCAGGAAAATAATCTTTTTGGTTGAAAATTGAACTGTATGGTAACAAATCATATATTTATATAAAAATTTAACTGGATTTTTGAAAAATTTATTTTGCTTAGTTAATATTTTTTTTTCAATTAAAATTTCGTATTTTTTACTTGAAAATTGTACAATTTATTAGAAAATTCAAGTGATTAGTGATTTTAAGTTTTTTAAAGCAACTATTTGGTTGAAAATTTATGTTGAAAATGAAACTTTTTTAGTTGAGCATTTTTCTTCCGAATTTCAGAATAAAAGTTTTTTTCATTTATGCACAGCCCGTTGCTTGGCACGCATCAACATATTAACACAGAACAAATATCTTCAAAATAAAATTAACAAGCATTAAAAAAAATTAATTTTTTTCACTTAAAAATATTATAACTAAAACATAAGTTCTAATTGATTAATACGTTTCACTCCCCTGCGACACCGTCGGATAATTTTTCATAAAAAAAAATTAATAGATATTTTAAGTTGCAATTTGCACTTTTCTTTTCTGTAAATGTAGTAACACTGTGAGATCACTTACCTTATCCTCCTTGAAACGCAATTACTCTGTTTTAAGAAAAGAAAATCAAATCGTTTACTTCCTCTCTGGTATCAGCCGCAGCGGTCGAGTTTGGCAATGCGAGGCAAAACGAGAAAGTAGGGAGAGTCGTGCGAGGCAAGGCGAAGCGAGGGAAGATAGGTGATAAGAGCGAGCCTTCTTAGAATTAGGATGTGGACGGATTCTTGAAGTAGATGTTAGTTCAGTAGACAATTAGTTCTTCAAACATAGCTTTCCGAGGCCGGTAGGACGAAAATTGAATGTTTATCTATCTGCCTGATCTATACAAGAATAAATGAATCCGTTGAGTAAATAAATTACATGTCCAACATTGAATAAGGCTGATTTTCTATTTTGAACTTTGTTAGCGCAGAATCGTTCCGATTGATAGAATTTATTACAGCTCCGCATTGTCAATCGTGGCTATAAGCGATAGATTACAACCAACATCAAATTGCCCTTTGGTGTATTCCCTTTGTATGCCTCGTATTTCTCAGCAATATTACAACCCACCGAACAGGTTGCTATCACTATACGCATTTCGAAAGGGGAATAACATAACAACAAATAACTCGTCGTTCAAACGAGATGAGACGATATATGACTGCAATGGTGGTTTACGCGATAATAAGCACCTGGTAGCTATCCGCGCGTCCTACGATCGAATCTACGTGGGTTGGTCTTCCGATTTCGAAGCGAACATCGCTCAGGATAAGCGCTACAAGCCTTAGACCATCCGACAACGATTGCTACTTTATTTTACGATCGGATTTCATTTAGAATGGCCACTTTACGAGGAAAAGGACATCAACTCCCACACTTGGTTTACAGTATGCAATTCATCATGTAATACGTCTCTCTGTTTTTACATAAGTAACATTCAAATTTACGACAGTTTATCAAACATTTTATCATTTATATGATATTTATGTAAAGTTGACTATGTATTTGAAAAGTACGATACGAGATACCGCTAGCCGGGGCTAACAGTGTCACGCTGGGGAAATCGGGCCGCTCGTAATTTCAAATTTTATTATTTCCCTGGCAATAAATGCGTTTACGTCCCTTTTTTTTATTTTCTAACTTTAAACTAGAAAGAATTTAGTAATTATTTATTTGTGATTTCAAACTTGAAGTGGTTGAATCAAAAATATTCAATGTGGGCCTCGCGTGCATTCAAGGAAGGGTTTCGTAGCCTATTAGGACGCTAATTGAGTCGTTCGAAACTCATTTACTCTCACTTCCTCTACTTCCACTTCCTTATTTCAATTAATTATACTTTTTCCTTTTCCCATATTTCCCCAAAAATTATTCTACTTCCCCTAATCCTCCAAAAATAATTTCTCTTCTCTTCCCCCACTCTACTTAACTTCTTTGTACTTTCTCCTACGTCTTCTGCTTCTTATCATTTTTTCTCACTTTCCCTCCTTATCCTCTACTTATTTCCTCTTACTTCCCAGGCTTTCCAATCTCCAATTTCCCTTTACTTCTCTCCCCTCATTCCCCTTACTTCTTTATGATTCCTCTTCTCTCATTGCCTTACATTTCCGCTAATACCCCTTTTAAAATTTTCGTCCACTTACTCCCATTCCACTTCCCTTACTTTCTCTTAATTATCCTACTTCTTGTTTCATTATTTTCCGATCACTTCTTCTACTTCCTCTTACATAATTTCTCTTCTTTTCCTTCCCTAACATTCCTTCATTACCCAAAACTTCCCCTCCCGAACTTATCCTCATTTGTTTTAATTTTCTCTACTTCTTTTCTAACTCTCCTCAAATTATTTCCCTTCACTTCCCCTACTGTACTTAGGTTCTTTGTACTTAATTCTCCTACTTCTTATTATCGCTTTCCTCATTTTCCTTCCTTACCCTCTACTTATTTTCTCTTACTTGCCAAGCTTCCCTTTTTCTAATTTCCCTTACCGTTTCTCACCTCACTCCCTTTACTTCTCAAGATTTTTCTTCTCTTATTTCGTAACACTTCCCTTAATGCCTTCTTTCAAATTTTTCATAATTTACCCTCACTCCGCTTCCTTTCCTCTCCCTCATTTATTTTACTACTCGTCCTGTTATTTTCCGCTTACTTGCCCTACTTTCTCTATGATAATTTCTCCTACTTTCCATCACCTTATATCTCTACACTTTCCCTAACTTGGACCCCATCATTTACAATCACTTCTCCTGCATTTCCGTTTTTCATTTCTCCTTATTTGTTTTCACTTCCCCACTTAGTTTTCGCTCTTTTCTTCTTACTTTTTATGCTCCTCCTCTCCTAAATTAACCTTATTTCCATTTTTCCTTATCTCATTCTCAATTTATTCCCCCTACTAAATTTCACCGAGCTTTCCCCACTTACGTACTTCATGAACCCTTAATTCCCCTTACTTTCCCTAATTCCGATTCGCTTATTTTCCCGACTTTTCTTACTTCTGCTCCAGTCATTTCCCGTCAGTATCTTCACTTTTCCACCGCACATTTTCCATCAATTATGTTCCTTATCCAAACCACATATTCCATAACTTTCCTTAATTTTTTATCTCACCATTTCTTTTGACTTCTACCAATTTCTCTCTCATTATTTCCGCTAACTTCCTCTTATTCTCCTTCGCCTATTTTCCTCTCTTCTTATACTTCCACTTCCATCATCTTCCCCTTCACTTCCCTTAATCCCCTATTCTAATTTCGCTTAAATTTCCCTACTTCCTTTTCCTAATTTCTGCTTATATTCCATACCCACCCTCCTCTATTTATTTTTTCTTCAATTTACCCTCTCTCTATTTCCCCTAACTTCCTCTCTTTGGAAAAAGTACTACTAAAATTTCGAGAAAATTATAACTTTAGGTTAGAATTTCGAAAATTGGACCATTTGGAATTCAAAGAAATTAAAATTGTATTATTTTTAATTAAAAGCTTTGAAAATTGAATTATTAAAATATTTAACATTTAAATTTAAATAATTTTTAATCTAAAGCGATTAAATTTAAATAAATTAAAATTTAAATCTGATTTAAATGTATCAAAATCAAATTTTCTAAAATTCTGAAACAAAAAAATAATAATTTAATATTAAATCAGACTAGCCGAACAGTATATTTCATTTTAAATTATATTTAAAATAAAATCATTCTAAAAAATTTAAATTTAGTAATTTTACATAGGAAGCAATAAAAAATGTTCTATAGAATTTCGGAAATTATATTAAATCAACAATTTTTAGAATTTTGATATTTCAATTTCATAACTGCAAAAAACCATAAAAATGGCACTAAAATTGTAACCATGCAAAATTAAAGAAATTATTTAATGATACAATCAGATTTATATAGCTATATTTTTATCTATTTTCATTCTAACATTACAATTTTTTACTTTTTAATTGCAAATCGCTTTATTCTTAAAACTTCATTCAGAATAATTATTCATTTTAAAATCTTATATTGAAATATTGGTTAATTAATAAATTACGTTGAAATAAAAAAATAATAAAAATAAAACAAAACAAGATGACCCTGCTCCCAATTTTTTAAAATGCACAATATAAAAATAAATTTCTTTTACTTTCCTTTATTTTCCCTCACTTTATTTCCCCTCATTGTCCCTTGCTTCCCGTATTACCCCCTCCACCAATATTCCATCACTTTGCCTCCATTGATTATCCAACATTTCCCATGCCTTCCGTTCCCCAATTTTCCCTTATTACCCTCCACCACTGTCCCGTTTCCCCATCATCCCCCTGACTCCCCCTTAGTTCTTCTTCTCCCCTATTCCATTTTCGTATCCTTCTCCTCTAATTTCTTCTATCTTCTCTACTTCCCCTCATTTACCCTAATTCCTATTCGTTTATTACCCCTAATTCTCTTACTTATCGTGTACTTATTTTCCCTGGCTAACCCTATATTTCTTCGCTTTGCATCCCCTCACTTTCCTTAGTTCCCATACTATCATTTTCCTTTACATCTTCTACTTTTCTTTTGCTGAATCCCACTCACATACCTCTATTATCCTTCCCAAATTTACCGTAGTCAACCTACTTCGACTTTCTTTATTTCCTCCTCATTTCCTCTACTTTTCCCATCTCATTTCCCCCAATCCCCTTTTCTACATTTTCTAGTTTCCCAACCTCCTCTCTTTTCTCTCCCGTTTTATCCCATACCTAATTGCCGTACACTTATTTCCTCTCACTAATCTTACTTTTCCTCGCCTCGCATACCCTCACTTCCTTTAGTTCCCATTCCATAATTTTCTCTTACTTCTTCTACTTTCCTTGTATTAAATTCCACTCACATACCTGCATTATCCTTCCCAAACCCTTAGTATCCATACTTCGACTTTTTTCACTTCTTTCCCATTTCCCGTCGCTTTCCTACCTCATTTCCCCTAATCCCCTTTTCTAATTTTCCTAGTTTTCACAACTCCCTCTCTCTTATTTCCCGTTACATCACCTACTCTCCTTAATCTCATTTCTCGATATTTCCTCTATTTCTTCTTCTTCCTGCCATGATTGCACCTAACTTTTTCTACGACCCCACCCCTCATTTCACCTAATTTCCCTTACTTCCTCTCCCCTCGCTTCCCCAATTTCTCCTTAGTTCTCTCTCTTTGATCTTATTTCCTCTTATATCCCTTACCTCCCTTCGCCCCATTTCCCCACATTTTCCCTATTTGCTTTCTCATATTTACTTATAAATTAGCCTTCTTTTCTATTTTCCTTATTTCCTTTACTTCACTTTTTTCATTTCCCCTCATTTTCCCTATTTCATCTTTCAGAATTTCCTATTTTTCTCCTTTAGTTTCCCCTTATTTTTCCTCCTCCCCCTTCCAAAATTTGCACTATTTTTCCACCCCGCCCCATTTCCCCTTCCTTCAATTGTCTTGCTTCTCCTACTTTCGTCCTATCATTTTCCCTCAATTCACCTCTTTAGACAAAAAAACGACGGAAGATTAACAAAGAAGTTTTTTTAATAAAAGATCATAAGATATAAGTTAAGATTATTATATTTTAATTCACACAAATTCTATTTTTTCCGTATATTAATACTATTTAGTTATACCTTACTGAGAATCTAAAGCCATTTATGTAATTATTCAAGATAAATTTTATACTCTAAGCAAAGAACGAATAATTATTGGAAATAATGTATACGAGGATAACAAATATTAAATTTAAATACAACAGAGTGGAAAGAATGATTGCCTTGAAAATTTGTAAATTTTTTTAATCAATTATTAAAACTCGCGTGATTGCGTCAACCTGATTTACGAGAGCTTTAGATTGGGTGATACGCTTACATATATCTGAGTATTTTTATAAATTTAATCCGTTTCAGGGACAGCGAGTTCCGTGCACTGGACAATGATGTCAGAAATGAATCATCCGCGTCTGCAAAAATTATTGGAAAACTTCTTAAGCAGAAAAAACGTCTGCATTTTGAAATTTATAAACTAAAATTAAATTAAAATTAAGTTGTAATTCCTTTAAAATTGACTTTCGAAAAACCGCCTGAACTCGAAATGTGGTTTTCTGCAGTTTTCCTCTCCCTTCGCCAAACGTTCAGGCAAATATAAGTACTTTTAATATATTTGTGATTAAGATTATGCAAAAGGGCTTGAATGATACCATACTAGTTTAAAATAAAAATAAAATCCTAAATAAAAGTTCTAAAATATTTTTTTTCAAACAAATCAATTTCTGATAAAAATGATCAAATAATGCTATTTTTATCATTAATTTTTTGTTCTTGTTAGATATTCCGATTTTTTAGTTGTAAATTCAAGTACGAAATTGTAGGTTCATCTATTTTTTTGAGAATTATTCTTTTTTGCGAAATCTTAATATGCTTTTTTTTGAAATTCAATTCTTATTAAAAATGGATTTTTTTTAAATTAAAAATTTTACTTGCAGATGCAACTGCTTCGTTAAAAATTGAACTATTTTTAAAAAATTAGCTTTTTTCCTAGTTGTGTTTTTATTTTCTTTATTGAAAATGTAATTTTTTATTTTTTGGTAAAAAATTGATATTCTAAACGAAAAATGGTACTTTCTTGTTTGTAAAGTTTTTTTTCTGCATAGAAATTCATGCATTTTTAAATTCAGCTTCTTCAGATGAAAATTCAATTATTTAGTTAAAACATAATATACTTTCTGGATAATTCAGAGTTTCTCTGAGAAACTCGTTCATTAGTAAAAAAAATTAATTTTGTTATTAAAAATTGTAGCTGCTTAGTTAAAAGTTGACTTACTTAGTTAAAAAGTCCTTTTTTTGAATATTAATATTTTTATCGAAACTTCAGGCTCTTGGATGACAATTCATTAATTTTTTCTAATGAATTAACGTTCTTGTTTACAAAATCAAATTTTTGGTTGGAAGTTCAACTTCTTCGTTCAATATTCGATTATTTTCTAGAGAATTATTTTTGTGAATATTCATAATTTAACTATTTTACTCAAACTTAGTTTGTTTTTCGGTTGAAAATTTTTTTACAATTACCTTTTTTGTTTAAACATTTATGTATTTAGTCAAAAATTTGACTTTTTAGCAGAAAATTAATCTTCTTGGTTTAAAATTTAGTTTTTTATGTAAAATCAACTATTTGGCTGAAACTTAATCTACTTTGTTAAATATTCAAAAAATTTTATTAAAAAGTTAAGTTTTTCTTTAAGAACTATAATTTTATTTTTCAAAATATCTTCGGTTAAAAATTTAACTATTTTGTTTAAAAAGAGTTTTTTGGTTCAAAATTCTTTTTTGACCTGGAAATATACCTATTTTATTCTTTGTTAAAAATGTATCTGTTTCAGTTGATAATTGATCTTTTTTGTTAATTTCAACAGTTTTTAATTAAAAATTGAAATCATTTTTTTTTGTGAAATATTATCTATTACATTCTGCATTCAGACTTCATTACTTATGGTTGAAAATTAATTTTTTTTGTTGAAAATTCAAAAATTTTATTAAAAAGTTATGTTTTTGTTTAGGAATTATAGTTTTAGTGTGATTCACCTCTTTTGTTAAAATTTAACTATTTGTTTTAACTATTTTTTTTTATTGAGTTTTTTGGTTGAAAATTTTTTTATGAGCTGGAAATATAATTATTTTATTTTTGGTCACAAATTTATCTGTTTAGATTCACAGTTTTTTCTAGCTCATTTTTTAAAACTTTTTTGTAGCTTATTAATGATGACAGTTTCATTCATTTTTAACTACTGCTTGTTGTCGACACTAGTGTATTTATAATCAGATTTTTTTTTATTTCACAAATACAATGTTTAATTTGAATTTTTAAATATCCGCAAAAAGAACTCCTAACTCCATAATATTTTTTATTATGTTATATATCATATAATATTTATTTTATTTATTAATTTACATTTACCCTAAGCTAAATTTCGGGCAAAAAGTTCTGCCAAAAAGCAAAATTTAAAATATTTTCATTAAAGTTCATTAAATTTGTTTTGCAATGTTTAATTTTAGTTTATATTTCAAACTTAAAAAACTTCAAAAACGTTGTTTTGGATTATATTAAATAATTCCTATTATTCGCAGTCAATATTAAAATAATGAAGACATGTCTTCTTAAAATTATTACTATTAATATTATAAAATTTTTTAATAACCAAATGCATTATTCAGGCATTCTGCGATAAAAAATTCGTATTTTTCGATGTAATTTTTTTTAATTAAGAAATTTATGCTAATTTTAGAAAACTTCTTAATTTATGATTTTTAAAAAAAAATTGAAGAAACAAAAGCATGGATAAGGCGCTTGTCTAAAGAAAAATTAGTTTTTTAAATTGCAACTCTTAAATTGGGAACTTCATGATAATTGTAGAAAAAATCCATAATTCATTGATCAATGTTTGGATTTGTTTTTAACAATTTTAATTAAAAAATACATCGTTGAAGCATCTGTCGACGAAATTTGGTTTTTTCGATGTCAGCCTTTTTAATTGGGATCTTCATATTTAATTCAACAGCATTAATGATTACTCCATAAATTTTATGATTTTCTAAAACGAATTTAATAAACAAATGCATATACATATAAGGCATTTGTCGAAATAAGAATTCCTTATTTTCACGGCAACTTTTTGAATTGGGAAAAGAGAGGAGAAGAGAAGAGATGTGTAACTAGGGCAGGAGAGGAGGGAAGGGGAAAGAAGAGGAGATGTGATGTGAGGAGAGGAGACGAGTGTAGAAGAGACAAAATTTGAGGTGTGACGAGAAGGGGAGAGAAGAGCAGAGAAGTGAAGAGAAGAGTAGAGTATAAAAGAGAAGGGAAGAGAGCAGGAAAGGAAAGTAAATGAGAGAAGGGAAGAGCAGAAGAGAGGATATATGGACAGAGGAGAAGAGAGGAGAGGAGAGAATATGAAATGAGAGTGTATGTGATATGAGGAGGGGAGAGAAAATGAGAGTAGGGTAGACAAGAGTAGAGGAGAAGAGGGGAGAGGAGATGTCAGGAGAGAAGAGGAGAGGAGAAGAGTTGTGTAGAAAGGGCAGGAAGAGGGAAGAGGAAAGGAGAGGGAGGAAATGCAAGGAATGAAGGCATGGAGAAAAGAGGATAGGGGATATGAGAAGGGGAGAGGCAAGAAGAGCAAAGGAGATGAGAGGATAGCAGAGCAGAGGGTTGGAAAGGAGAAGAGAGAAAAGGAGAGAAAAGGAAATTTGATGTCAGAAGAGAGGAGGAGAAGATAGGTGATTTTTAAAGAATAGAAGAGAGGAAAGGAAGTGGAAGGAGGGAAAAAGAAAGGAGCGGAGAGGATGTGTGATGTGAGCAGAAGCGTGTAAAGGAGAGAAAATTTGGAGGATGAATCAAAGAGGAGATATCAGGAGAGACGTTAATGGAGAGGAAAAGATAGGAGAGGAGAGAAGAGGAGATGACAGAATATATGAGAGAAGAGGAAATGGAAATAGGGTAGAGAAGAAGAGATGAGAGAAGAGGAGGGGAGAGGAGATGTGAGTAGATGGGTTAAGAGGAGATATGAGGGGAGAAGAGGAGAAAACATAGAAGAAGAAAAGAGAGATGAGAGGTGAAGGGAGTGAAGGACATGAAAGGAAATCGGAGGAGGGAATGGAAGAAGAAAGAAGAGAAGATGTGAGGAGAGGAGATGAGTAAAGATGAAAGTAGAGGGAAAGGGAAAGTAGAGGGTAGATAAGAGGAGAGGAGGGAAGAAGTTAGGAGATATAAGAAAAGGACAGGAGAGAAGAGGAAAGGAGAGAAGTGGAGAGCAGAGCAGAGTGTAAGAAAGGAGAGGTGAAGAGAGAAAAGGAAAGAGGAGGTAAGGAGAGGTGATGTGTATAGAATCGAAGAGAGGAAAGAAAGTAAAAGGAGGTAAAATAAGAGGAGAAGATAGGATATGTGATATCAGAAGAGGAGTGTAGAGGAGAGAAAATTGGAGGAGTGAAGCGAAGAGGAGTTAAGTGGAGAAGGTAAGGAGGGTGAATAAGACAAAGGAAGAGAGGAGCAGAAGGTAAAGAGGAGAGGAGATATTAGCAAAGGAGAAGAGAGAAGAGGAGAGAAGAGAAGATAAAAGAATATGTGATAGGAGGAGAGAAAAGGAAATCGCCAGAGGGTAAAAAAGAGAAGAGGAAAGCAGAGCAAAGATAAGAAAAGGAGTGGACAGGACATGTGAAAAGAGGAGAGAAGAGAAAATAAGAGGAGATATGCGGAGAGGAGATGAATAGAGATGAAAGTGAGGGGATGGGAGGAGGGTAGAAAAAAGGAGAGGAGAGATGAGGAAAGGAAAAGAGATGAAAGGGAAGAATAGTAAAGGAGAAAATCTGAAAGGGGTGAAGAGCAGAGGAGAGGAGAGAAGGGATGTGGCAGGGGAGGATAAAGGACTATCTCTCGAAAAAAATAGCCAAATAATATCGTTTGTATAAAATAATTCGCTTTATTTTCCCGAACTTGATTTGTTCACTTTAAAGCCCGTGCAATCATAGGACAGTGGAATCAAATGCATGACACGCGTAGCGAAATTCACTGGCTTCTCGTTGAATATGCAATGCACGGATTATTTACTATTTGCGCCGAAGTGAATGCCGAGCGGCGGATAAATAGGCTGCTAAATTCTGCAGCTTGCGATTCTGTATTTCGCGTGATTCTCCCTCTATATAACGACTTTTATTTTTAAATATTCCCACCGTATCGTTCGATTACCATTGGAAACACGGATTAAAAATATAAATAAAGTTTACTTTTGATATCGTTGATTTAAAGTACGAATATTGATTTGTTTTAAACAAATTCAGTATGCAATAATGTTGAATTTTTTTCTCTTAATCTAATTAATTTTTCCGTTTGATATACAAAAATCGTTTTCTTCTGGTGCTTATAAGGTGGGTTTTTTTCACAACTTTTTTTAAATATTTTTATCCTAACAAGAAGGGATTATTTGAAAAAAAAATTAAAAATGCAAACAATAACAATTATTCATCCTGAAATTATTTAAAAATTTATTTTGGGCCTTTTTTGATCGACGGATAGTTTTTTTTTTATTTGCGATAACTACAAAATTTTCTATACATTTTTTCTAAAAGAACTCTCGGTTTTTCTTTGGAATTTTGACAATATTATTGAAAAAGCAAAAAAATTTAATTTTCAGCTAAACTGCTAGAAATTGGCACAAATTCCTAAAAAAATTATTTCCTCTAGAAATACAAATTTTTGTAAGCAATTTTACTTATTTTACATTTATGAACAAAGAAAATTGACTTTCTATTTGTAGTCAGTTATTTTCCTTTTAATAAAATAATTAGTTGAATTTTTAACAAGCAAGATTAATTTACAACTGTAAAAGGTGAATTTTTAATGAAATGCAGAAGTTTTAAACAAACTCGTTTAATTGTTGATCAAAAATGAATTTTAAATTAAAATAATGAATTTCCAACCAAAAAAGATGATTTTTCAACAAAAAATTTTAATTTTCATCAAAAAGGCGCATTTTTAAAAAAGTACATTAATTTTTAAACAAACAGTTTATTTGTTTTCCAAAAAGGTGAGTTTTAAACCCGAAAGATTAATTTGCGACTAAATATTTTGAAATTTTAACTCAAAAATATCTAATTTCAACCCAAAAATCAATAGTTAAACTTGTAAATAAAAATTAATTTTTTATATAAAAGACGAATTTTCAAAAAAAGGAAGTTATTTTTCGAACCAAAGGGATGCAAGTTTAACTATAATGATCAATCTTTAACAAAAAAATTATTTTTCAGAATTTAGTTAAATTTTCAACCGAAAAAGGGGAACTTTCAACAACAAAAAATCAATTTTTTACTAAGCAGTTAAATTTTCAACCAAAAAATCTTTCACGTAAAAAACGAAGAAAGTTGAAGTTTCAGTTACGAAAATTAGTTTTCCGACAGCAGAAAACCGAATCTTTAACTAAATCGTTAAATTTACAACTTACAAAAATTAATTATAAAATTAATTTCCAAGCCAAAAGATTAATTTTCTACCAAAAAGACTCATTCTCAACAAATTACATGAATTCTCTCATAAAAAAGATCAATTTTTAACCAAGAAAGATTTGTTACTTAAAATAGAAAAAAAATGTTAACCAAATTGTCGAATTTTCAAGCCAGAAACAACAATTTTATATACAGCAGTTCAATTTTCATCCCAAAAATAAAACTTTTAACCAAAAAGTACGTTTTTAAACAATTAGCTGAATTTTCACACAGAAGGAATATTTTTAAATAAAATTTTTATGTTTCTCACAGCATGATAAAATTTTTTACTAAAAAAGAAGAATTTTAAAGAAAATCATAAATTTTAAAGCACTAGTTGAATTTTAAATTAAAAAAGATTAATTTTCACAAAACAATTTAATAATAAAATTTTTGGTTGAAAAAAATGAACAGTTAACTTTTTGAATAAAAAAAATTTTTTAAAGTGTAATCGATATATTTTTTATAAGATAATAAAATTTTCAACCAAAAAAGAGGAAATTCTAAAGTTAATCGCAAATTTTCAATGACAACTATGAAGTAAAAAATATTCATTTTTAAGCAGAAATTAAATAAAATTTTCAGAAAAAAAAAATAATTTTTAATCAAAGCAAAACAAATATTTAATGATAGAAATTTTTTACTAAATTGTTCAATCTTTTTACCAAGTTGCTGAATTTTTAACCTTTTGGCAATATTTTCGATGCTTATATTATTTCTTAGCAAAGTCCAGTAGTGACACCCTGTAAAAAAATTTCCAGAAAATAATGATCAATCAGTGTTCATTTTAATTAAAAATAATTAAATTATGTATTTTAAAGATATTTTTAATTTTTTAAATTTTTCTTCTAAGCGGACACAGAGATTTTGAGAAAATTAAAAATTATTGAGATTTTATATTGAAAGGTTAATTTTAATTTTTGAATTTAAATTTTACTGATTTTAAGAAGTTTAATTAGTTTTCAAAAGAATCGAAAGTAATTGAAATCTTGAGAAGATTCCAAAATGTTTAAAATGAAATGTACTTTTTTGAAGATTTCAAACATTTTTCGAAAACTTTTAAAAAGGAAAATCATTTAATTACCTGAAAAATATTCCAAAATATTTTTAATTTGAAAATCATAAAAATTTTAACTAAAATTCTCTACATTGCTGGGAAAATTTAAAGTTATTTTTTTGGAGATTATTAAACCTTTTTGTTTTATTTTTCAGAATTTAAAAAAAAATGATATATTGAACAATTTTCAAGTGTGATAAAATAAACAAAAATTATACATTGCAAACAAATTTAATTAATTTTTATAAAGTCATTTAAAAATTTGCTTTTCATCATAAATATTTTCATGAAATTTTTCCTTAAGATTTAAGAGGAAAAGGGAGTTTTCATTCTACTTGTTTTTAAATTAAACATGCACTTAAATTATTTTAAGTTTTGGAAAAAGCTCGTGGTGAACTATAAAAAATAGATATTTCACAATTTTATTTCGTTTTTGAATGAAAAATCAACTTATTTTTTAGGTTTTGTTTTTATTTAATTAAAAATCCATCTGTTTTGATAAAAATGTTAATTTTTTTGGATGGAAATGTAACTGTTTATTTAAAAATTAAACTATTATACTATTTTTTCAAATTTAAACTATTTCGTAGAAAATGTACTTTTTGTATAAAAATTATATTTTGGTGCTAAAAAATGAACTTTTCTGGATGAAAGTTCCACTTATAAAAAAAGTTGTCATTTTTTATTGCAAATTCGTCTATTGTGATATAAAATTTAATTTTTTTGGATAAAAATGCAACTTTTTGATAGGGAATTTAACTGCTTTGTTAAACATTCATCCTTTTTGGTTAAAAATTCGTGTTTTTGGATTAAAAATTCTTTTTTTTTTGTAAAAAATTATTTCTTTGAAAATTCACATGTTGATCGTGAAAACTCGAATCAAATCTTTTGCATCAGAAAATTTAAATATTTGTTTTTTAATTTATCTTTTTGATTTAAAATTTCATCTGTTTTAGAAGAAATTTCATTTTTTTAAAAATTAAATTCAACTTTTGGTAAAAAATCATTCTCCTTTGCTTGAATACTCAACTAATTTGTTTAAAATATTTGGTTGCATCACTTTGTTAAGAAATAATTTTTTTGTTAAGGATTTAAACTTTAAGTTAGAACTTCAACTCTCTGGTTGAAAATTAAATTATTTCGTTGAAAATTAATCTTTTTAAACAAAAATTTTTTCTGGCTAGAAAGTTCAATAAGTTAGATAAACTTCACTTTATTTTTTTAATAGAAAATCTTTATTTGATGGAAACGTGTCTTTTTGGGTTTTTTGTTTGAAGTAAATTAATAAATTTAAAAATTTTAAATTAGTATAAGAAGTACTGTTTTATTCTGTTCATAAAATATTTTATAAAAATCGGGTTTTGAAAAAAGAATGAGATATTTTTTTGATAAAAATTCAACTTATTTAAAAATTTTTGTTTTTATTTAATTAAAAATCCATCTGTTTTGATAAAAATGTTAACATTTTTGGATGAAAATGCAACTGTTTATTTGGAAATTAAACCATTCTACTACTTTCTTGAATTTTTAACTATTACGTAGAAAATTTATTGTTTGTTTAAAATTTATATTTAAGTACTGCAAAATGATCTGAAATCTTTTCAGGATGAAAGTTCCAGATATAAAAAAAGTTGTCGTTTTTTATTACAAATTCATCCTTTTTGGTTAAGAATTCGTGTTTTTGGATTGAAAATTCAAATATTTTTTTGAAAATTTATCTTTTTTATTAAAAATTTTATCTGTTTTAACAGAAATTTCATTTTCTTTGCATAAAATTCAACTTTTGGTAAAAAATCATTTTTCTTTGCTTGAATACTTAACTAATTTCTTTAAAAAATTTGGTTGAATCACTTTGTCCAGAAATAATTCTTTTGTTAAGGGTTGATATTTTTAGTTAGAACTTTATCTCTTTGGTTGAAAATTAAATAATTTTGTTGAAAATTAATCTCTTTTAAAGAATTTTTTTTTCTGTCTTGAAGGTTTAATAATTCGTTTTTTTGTTTGAAATAATTTAATAAATTTGAAGATTTTAAATTAGTATATGAAGTACTGTCTTATTC
>JAAAKG020103891.1:0-15762 GCA_010014905.2 Druon quercuslanigerum | reverse complement strand
CCTATAGTTAAACATAAAATATGTTAATCCTGAACATCTAGATGTTACATTTGAACATCCATTTTTCTCTGTGTATGAAGAACATATAACACGGAACGCAAAGCGCGCTCAACCTTTTGGATTTCTATTATACGATGAACCGAAACGAGCGTGGAGCGCGTGTTTTACATGATTTTTAAACTAAATATCGAGCACGAAGCATGTCATAACGATGAAGCTTTCTAAGAGATTAGCTATTCGCCCGCGAAGCGCGTAATAGCGAGCACACGAAGTCCAAAATCCTAGAGGAACTGCCTGTAAAGCGTAAGGTGGATGTGTCCGAGCGCGTAGCGCGCGATGAGAATGTGCCCGCGTGGCGGGCAAAATTTTTTTCTTAACTCTAAGAACATCGCTTGATATTGCAGTTTAGTTTAAATTAGCGGAGACCGATTTTCAGTTTCCCTAAAATATTGGCACTAATAAATAAATAATGGCATTATTATTCTGTAAAACGTTAGTTTTAAATATTTGTAGTTTTATTTTTAACGTTCTTTATTATTTGTTTTGCATAAAACTGTCACGTTCCATTAAAAAAATTAAAATCTGATAATAATTACACAATCAACCTAATAATTGCGATTTACTACCGCAAATCAAGATATGAACTCGATTATCTTTTTCAACAGGTAAACAGTCCTATTGTTAAGTTTCTATTCTACTGAATTGAAATTCTTTGTGGCAAACAATGAAAGTAAAGAAAGAATGTCTTAAGAATATGCAAATTTTTTCTACTTTACAAAATAATCATGCATAACTAATAAGTTGTAAAAAAATTTAGAAAGGCGTTACTGAATTCGAAATCACGAAGACAAGTTGCACATTACCTTTTCAGAAAATAATAAAGATAATTAATATAAGAAAATAATGTTTGTGGGTTAAATAGCCTTCGATAGTCTCTCAAGTCTTATGAATAGGTCAAGAAGTGAAATTTTAATTGCATGAAAGCAAGAGAATTACGAAATTTAATCATACTTGGGTTATTCAGATTTTTGAATACTTTTTAAAGCAATTGTTCTCTATTTTTCATTCGAAATATTGTAATCAATTCCACTCCTTTTTTTCATTCACTTACAGAAATGATAATAACAATAATTATTATTATATATTTTTTTATGTGCGGAAACCATTTATATTGTGAATTTTAATTCTTGTTTATTTTTTATTTCAGGAGACGAAATTTTGAGTCTGAATCGAAAAATATTGCGTGGGTGCACCCATCAAGAAGTTATCGAATTATTTAAAGCAGTACGAGAAGGGCCTGTCGAATTGGAAATAGCAAGGAGGCATCGGTAAAAACTATTTATTATTTAAAAATTTTTTCTTTCATATCTTTATTTCAAAGATGAAAATATGTATATTAATTTTAATAAAAATTTATTTTTGTTTCTAGATACCAGAAGGTGGCCCTAAGCTCCGCGCCGTATTAACTGCAAAGAAAGAAAATCGACCACCGGAAGTGCTCTTCTAAACTCTACAGGCTTGAGTTTCACGAAATTTCACGAAGTTTCAAAAACTTTTAGAATCTAGTCTCTCGTAAAAGGATCAATCAGATCTCGACATTCGTTATGTTTAATTTATTTCCCACGTAGTACAGCGGTTGTCTAGTGCAATAAGTGACATTTTTATTGATTATTGTGTCTCTAAGATTTTATACGAAGAAAGGTTATATCAACGAAAAAATTATAGTTTAATACTTTTATCCGAGGACAATAACGTAAATTGTACTTTTAAGTAAGAATTGTGAAATGTCAATTCCTTAAAGGAAAATAAGACAAGGGATTTACGAAAAAATTAAATAACTTCTTTTATTTCCACATGGTATGTCACAAATTTACAATATGTACATTATTGTTATCTACATGCAACAAAAATATAAGCTTCATTACTCATTCCGATTTTTTTTCTCATTATCTCGTTGCTTGATTCAATCAAGTATCGACGAGGAGAAGATCGGCACAGGATTTGGCTTTTGATGATCTGAAACATAATCATAGTGAATAATTATTGTAATTGTAGATAATAATGATCATATCATGAACGCAATGCCATTTTTAAAACTGTAAAATATTTCGACAAATTTAAAAATAGACAGTTTCCTATTGTATGATTAATGAAAATGTTGAGAGGAATAATAAAAAGTATACATTTTTTTCTAAACTAAGAATTTTTTTATGTATCTTCAGATAGGATACTAGGATATAGTTGTCTGAATTAATGGTGATTTCATTAAAAATAAGTAATTCAGTTTTTAAGCCTGTGCAGGTTTGAATTATCCAATTTTTAAGGTATGAATGTGCAATTATTCGACTTTTACAAATTAGAATTATTTAACTATGAATTTCTTCTATCATTTGAAATGATACATTTTATATTAATTCCAAATCGAATAATTTTTAATTTGAAAAGGGAAAATAGATAAATTAATAGATTAATTCGATTTGTAATTTTACTTTTAATGTTTTTCATTTGAAATAGTATTATTTTTGGATGAATTAACTTTTCAATCATACTATTTAATCGATCATACAATTTTAAATTGTATTATTATTATTGTATTGCTATTTAAAATTCAAGTTATTTTTTTCCATTAAAAAATGTTTGTACTATAAAAACTTTCAATTTGAAGCAACTTGAAGGATTGAGTTCAAATGTATTTAATTTCGAGTGTTATTAATTTAAAATTTCTAAATTTTAAATATTAGAAACAAAAAACTTTGTAGTTCTTATTGACAGCGTCTTCTATGTAGTATGAAATTACTATGAAATTTTAAAATGACTTATCTCTATTTGAATTTTAATTTAAGCTATTTAATTCTAAGATCACAATTAGAAATTCTTAAACTCTCAATTATTTTCCTTGCAAAAAATAGTAACAAATTAACTGTCTATTCCGTGAAACTAGCCCTAGCTTATACTTGATAAGTTTGTTTTAAAATTACTAAATGATAGAATAAATAGATTTTTCTAAAATTCCTCATTTGGACAAATAATAATTAGGTAACGTACACGTAAGAATTAAATCAACGCTATTAGAATCAGGCTTTCAAACTCGAATGATTTTGAAGGAAACGTTCGGAACTGAAATTTTTAAAACTCGCTGCTTTAAACAAAATAGACAATTTAAAATGAGAGGAAGAATTACAAAGAAAAGTAGAATATTGATTTTTGTTGTTTTTTAAACGTTGATTCTCATTTTTCACCACAGATTGTTAGTGCAGTTTATACATTACCCTCCCACTTATCGTACTACCGCTTATCGCGACTTCCCCTGCTTGCTTTGATCCCCCTATCAATTCTAGAAAAAAAATCAACCCAAATCGTTTTATATGGAAACACTTAAATGCCTTTCCAGTCCAGAGTACACATTTTTTTTATTTTCTTATGAATAAAACTTGGAATAAACCATACAAATTTTGGGATTAGTATGTAACGTAATAATCTCCTAATGTTTTCCGCTACATTTTTCTCCAACTCTCAAATTTTGACATTAACTGTTTTGAACAGATTCGATTTTCTAAAACAATCAGATATGAGGGTAAACCCAAAGGGAGAAACATTTTTGATGTCGTGGAGGAACTAACATAACGCGAATCTCCAGCCTCTCGCGATAAGTGGGAGGGTACTGTATTCTGTTGCAAATTTCGGCGATTTAAATGTCACGTATGAAGTTGCACAAGAAATGGTTCCAATTTGTCGGCATGGAGTTACGCCTAAATAAATTATCAAAATTATAACCCAAAGACAAATCCTCTTTGTTGAAGAACAAGTCGCTGAGGCACTCTTAAAGTTGGAATATCGAAAACCTGCTTTTCGAGAAAAACGCATCTCAAGTTTGAATGTGTCATAACCGTACGTGTTAAGTTTTTTGTTCAAATGTAAAGTTTACCCACTTATATTCTCTTACTGTAAAGTAGTATAATATTACTGGATGGAACGTAGATTGAAGTATAATTTCCGTCAAAATCTCAAATCGATACTTCTGATCTTTGTTCACAAAAATCACAATTGTCTCCTAAACATACAATCGAGAGTTCTTTTATCGCGGAACGTCACATATATTGCAATAAAATTTGTAATATTTTTTTAAATTGTGAATCAAAACGCAGATTCTACATTCTTAAGAAAATAAAGGTCACAGTGTCACTTAGAGACCTCTGAGTTGGCATGACCCATATCAATCTCGTCCGAGTTGTGAAGGATTGTGATGGTCGCCGGGAAGTAAATTCTGACACCTGATTGGAAATAAGGTGAACGGGATTTTTTAGTGATGAAGACTGTAAGCTGATCTAAGCATACCTTGACTAGGATCTTGAATAGGAAAGGCAGAATGATGGTTTGGTGAATATCTTTGTAGGTTTACTATGGTCGATTACATTTAGGAAGAGAGCGGATGATCCATACTTTCCAAATCGAGGGAAGAACTCCTCCCATACAAATAGAGCTGTGCAAGATGTCTTAAAAGACAGTTTAACGTTGATGGAATACAAAGAAGAATGGGTTTGCCCTTAATCCCGTCAAAACCGTGGTAACCGACATTGATATAGAAGCTTTTTAGAATAGGCCAAAATCCGAAGGATGCAATTGGAACTGTTTTAGGCTATTTCAGAAACCTGAAGAACGAGGAGTTTGTATTAGATTGGTTCAGATACTTGCAGATGGTAGGGAGAAAAGGTAAGATTGAGGTTGAATGAGTAAGATTAGTATGAATAACTTTAAATTGGATGGGTTGAGGATTAGGTTACCAACAGTGTTGGGTAAGATACTGTTTTTAACAAGTTGTTACAGTTGCGTTACTTCTAACTGTAATTATTTACAATTACTACATAAAGTAACTAAAAATTACCTGAAAAGTTAATTTTTTCACTCCCTCCATTTATTAATTTAAAGTCAAAATAACTCAAATGATAATTCATGAAAATTTAATTTGAAAAGAATTAGACATTATTCAAAGTAAATGAAAAGTACACAACATATTTCGACAAATGAATAATAATATATATTTAGAATAAAATTTAAATCAAGTAATAGATGTCACTTGGAATATCCTGCTCACGATATCATACTCTAAACGTTCTTATTTTTCCACATTGTTCAGCAGGATCACAATAATTACTTACTTCGTTGGCTTTATTTTCATCAGCCTTTAATAATCATATTAACACCGAAGCCCGCAAGGCAGCGCAAAGCTATATTCTGTTTTCGAATTTCTTTTCATCCCATGAGCCACAAACCTATTTTAATAGGAGACATACAAAAACATAAGGTAACTTCAAAGCAACTAAAATAAAAGTTACACGTTACTGCAAAAATCGTAACTAAGTTACGTTACAAGATACTTTTTAAACAGTTACTAAGTTATCCGAAAAGTTACAAATAACATAAGTTTTTAGTAATTAAATTACGTATAACGAGTTGCTACACTCCAGCGTTCAGGTCACTACTCTTAACTGCCAGAATTCAAGGTAATTTAAAATTGAGCATCCATATAAGTTCAGAGTGTTCTGATTTCCTGTGGGAACTTTCCCTCTCAGTAAACCTTAGTGGCAACCACCTTGGCCTCGCAATCCTGAAACGTTTGAATTTCTAGCCGTCTCATTCAAAGACTTTAAATCGACTCGTTAAAGTATCTACCTCTATTTAAAGTGTAGGATTTCGATTTGAGCATTACATCAAAAATATAAAAGATCATAGTGTACGGATAACATGGTCGAAGTTACAACTGGAATTATTGCAACTCCTACGTTTAGAACTGAAAGGTTATCGAAAACATGGTCCATATACAGATTTAGATGAGGGATTAGAATGAGTTGAAAGAGTCTAGATGTTTAGAATTGGCTGCCAAAAGAATTTTGAAATTTTTTTTCAAAAAAAGGCATTTTTTTTGAAAATCCGGCATGTATTTTGCAATTAATGAAGATATTGATGATAATTAACTTATTTCGGGAAATTGAGGGAATCAGAAACATGTCGCAATTGTCAGGGGATTTCTGTGGGATTCTAAAATAGTAGCAAGAAATTAAATGTAAAGTAAAAAAATAAAGTAAAAAGTATTAGTAATGAGCAAGTATACTAAGTAAAAATATATTTATCAGAGACATGTTCTTCAGTTTGATACAGTCTTCAATAACGATTCACGGACTGCTGACGTGCAACATGTTTGTTCGATAATGGTAAATAGGAGAAAAACCTAGTTGGTTGCAATAGTACAGGTTATAGAAGTCTGCTAATCCACTCATCCTGGGCACTGGCTTGAGGCTTATTATGAAATTTTCTCTAGGCGCCTTTAATATCGACGTGTCTAAACGACAATGTTCTGTATTGGAACATGCATACACGAAAAAAAATCCGGGTGCAGGGGGTACCAAGTACCACAGAAAGATCGCGTTTCGTCCGACGCTGGTATTGCAGGAGTCCGAACGAAGCGGTACCGATGCGTTGTAGGCATGCTTGCTAGACCCGAAAGTTCGGGCTCCTGCGATACCGTCGTCGGACGGGACGCGATTTTTCTGTGGGATTGCTCTAGTCCCGCATCCGCAGAAGCAATGTTGTCTCGATACTGGTACGTCGCGTCGGGCGTTCGCTAGCCGAATCTAGCCGGTCCCAACAAATTTAAACTGCCGCAGTTTCATTTTCGATACACGTCCAGTCTTGGTACCCCCCTGCACCCGGATTTTTTTTCCGTGTATTTAAAGATTCTATCTTGACAAGACGAATTGAAACATTTGTTCTTGAGTAGCGAACTCCGGAAGCTTCAGAATCATATATAAATTGTGCTAAGAACACAAGCGCCCTTAACTAAAAGTACATTTTTAAACCAACATATGTAAACTTGAAGAAAAAAAATTGTGCAATACATTTTACAAGAAAGCTGTAAAAGAATGATGTTAATTAAAAAATTGTTTTAAAAAACATTTACTCAAGAAAATCGACTTGTGAAAATTAATTGCACAAAAAGAGTTAAACAACTCTGTAAAATGGCTCATTAGAGATACATATATGACATTTGAAAAAAGAGGGGGAGAAAAAGGTGACATCGAAACCACCTCTCTCACTTGTTGATTATTTATCTGTCTTTTTTATACTGTAAAATGGCTCATTAGAGATACATATATAACATTTGAAAAAAGAGGGAGAAAAAAAGGTGATATCCAAACCACCTCTCTCAGTTGCTGATTATTTATCTGTCTTTTTTATACAACCAGCATCCAGCATGCTTTGAGGCTTTTTAGGCATCGTCTTCAGGCAAATGTTATTAGGAAACTAATAGGGAATATTTATATGTTATGCTAATATTAATTCACAAGCATAATCAAATTTAAAGTTAATTATTAACATCATTTACATTTTTTTCGTTAATACTTCTGAGAAATGATTGTATCTTTAAAAAATTTGTTAAAATTGTAAAATGTAAATAAAATCTCAATCAATCGATTAAGAGATTTCATTTGATAGTTAATTGGTTTAAAAAGTCTGATGAAATTAAAATGAAGAAAGCTTCAAAAGAAAGCTTTAAAGAAAAAATGTAATTTTTGTTCAATGTAATTGAGAATAATTTTTGGAATGAAGAAATAACTTCTTTCACTGGATTTGATCATAGACTGTAATTGAAGCGTTCTTGATTTTGATTTCATCAGATATTTCAAACCGATTAACTGTCAAATGAATTCGCAAGACTGTTTAAGATTCTAATAAAATTTTATTTATTTTTTTTTAAAGATACAATTAATTCTCAGAAACATTCTAAAAAAAAATACCAATGTTGTTAATAATTCCTTAATAATTAACGTCAAATTCAATTCTGCCTTTTAATTAATATCAGCATAACATATAAATATTCCCTATTAGTTTCCTATTGAAATCTCTCTGCACAGGATGCCTAAAAGACCCCGAAACATCTTTGATCCTCGTGGTATAAAAGAGACGGATAAAAAATGAAGGGGTGAGAGAAAGATGGTTTGGATGTTTCCTTCTTTTTTTCTCCCTTTTTTTTAATTGTTATACATGTATCTGTCTCTAATGAGCCGCTTTACAGTATTGTTTAAAAACACATTACTCTTACTTTAACTATTTTCTTGCAATTATTATTTAAACATTAACTTTCTTGAGTATTTGTTTTTTTAAAAACAGTTTTTTAAGGAACATAATTTTTTTTAAGCATGCTTGTGATATTTTGTTGCAATTTTTTTACATTCTCATCAGAGAATTTTGTCAAGTGTCCACGTCTTGAGACCCCCTGAATCCGAAAAACGGGTTTTTACGAATGGGTCTGACAGTCTGCGTATGCATCTATGTGTGTGACTGTGTGCATGTCTGTAGATTTTTAGTACGTAAGCATGATAACTTTTGAAAAAAATTGACAGATTGGATTGGCCTTAGGTACACTTATTTAATGTCCTAAAATAAAGGTCAAATTCGTTAGCCAGCCATTTTGGATCAAAATTAAAAAACTGACCACATTTTGAAAATTGTCGAGACCACTTTTTTTGAAGATGAAAAAATTTTCTCTACAAGAAAACACGAAAATGAACATTTTAAGCCAAATTACGCACGATATGAAATAAAGTCATACAAAGAAAAATGTTACTTTTTGAATGCACTACAAGATTATCATATTTGATTATCACTATTTGAATTTTCGTAAAAAATCCAAAATTCATATTTTGACAGCATAAAAAAATAAAAAATAAAAAATTAAATTTTGCGGTTAAACTATGCAACATATTTATATATATATATATATATATATATATATATATTTGGTTTCGTGTCCAAAGGACGGCCGGGTATTAACAGATGGGATCGCATGAACTCCCATCTAACACAAGGCTGCTTAATGTTGGTGACCTTCTCAGCATAAAACACTAACCAGCTATGACTCTCGGTTTAAATTAATCACCCCCACCCCTCCACCGCCCCCAATCCCTCATTAATCGAATTTTCGTGGGTGACTGAGGCTAGGGATATAATTTAGAAGTTAGAAAAAGGTGAGGCTAATGAGTAAACCGTATGTGTAACGTATAAATCGTAAAAATAAAATTGCAAATAAGCAAATTCAGTTTTTGAAAAGCGGCAGAAGTTGTAATATAATTTTTAATAACAACATTTTTTTTTAAATAATGCGCATTTTTTAAACGAGTCAATTAAACTTCGTATGTTTGAGTATCAATACTTGTTATGAATTGTAATAATATACATTTATGGAAATGATATACAATTTAAGGGACAAATTCGAGTGCGAAGCAAAAGATACGTGATGAGAATGTGTTCGTTAAAGCCGAAGCAATACACAAGTGTGGGGAATATACAAAGATCGAGCGCGAAGCGCGATAACCAACAGTCGCGCGTCCTAGGCGCGCTCAAACTTGCAAGCGAAGCGAGCCACGTGCCCAGCGTACTTTCAAATTTCTTGGAAATCCCTCAGTAGGTTTGGCAGTTCATCTGTATTATAGGGTGGTCCAAAAAATGTCAACACGTTTTTTTTAATCGGTTGACATCAACGTGTTTTCACCGCCCACTGAAGCTTCTCATAAGAATCACATGGGGAAAACCACATTTGTGTACCTTCCGTTTAAAATGTAGAAATGTATCATAAAGTATACACAATAATTTTATCATCTCATGAAAACTCTTCAAGGAATACGAATCCGTTATCAATTTTTAATTTAAATCCACCTATACCTCTTTTACGGTACACAAAAAAATACATGCAGGAACGTAATGAGAGTTGTGCGGAATATTGGCCTTATTTATTACTTTTTTTATTACTCATTATTTTTGTTTGTTTTGATCATTTTTCCTTATATACTAACGCAACTTGAGGGTATTTTATCAGTTATATGGTCTATTTCATGAGCGTGAGTGCTTATTGAAAAATTAAAAGTCTTTTTAAAAGATTAACAATATTGCTTTTTAAACAATGGTGGTATACCCTATATTGCCTTATAGCCCATATGTTTGGAAAATAATGATACAGTTTAGAAATAGCTTTTAACATTGATCAGTTATGCTATAGTAATCAGAAAATACCAAGAACTCGCCATATTTCGGGGCAAAACTATTTTAAAAAGTGATGAGAATTGCTTAACTAAAAAGAGCAGATCAATTCCATGTCAAAACAGGCAGCGTTTAAGCTTAGGATGTCAAAATGATTTGCTATTTGGATATTCCATTCGATGGTGAAAATAAAAACACGTATTTCAAAGTTTAATTAACACATTTTTTAAAAATTTTCTGACTCAAAACAAACTTAAATTTTTTTCCTTTAGATCTCTACAATACTAATAGGAGGTTTTCTGATAATAGCAGAAGCTGTAAAGAAATTATAAGAAAAAATAAAAAAGGTGGGGCATTCCAGAAAATCTTCTTTATTTTGTAATCGAATTTAGAAAACATGTAAACAAGATATTCAGGAAAAAAACTCCTTTTTATTTTTTTTCAATATTAAAAAAAAGTTTCTGTACATATAAAAAAGGTATCCTATCAGTTTGATAGAACAGCATTTTTGAGGCCAGTTTTCTAGATGTTTCAGCTTTTACCTAAATCTTCTTAAAACCTTTTGTAGTTTCGAGAAAAATGCAGAAATGAGATTTTTCTAAAATATTTGTTGTCAGCGTGAATTAGTGGTTTACCAATTAAGAACAAAACTCGATAGATATATAGTATATATTACATAGTACATATATATATACACATATAGCTATTTAAACAAAAAATTCAAGTGCGACCTATTTTGACACAATAAACATTCAATATTTTTAGCAAACAACCGCCATATTGTAATTTTCTTACATATTTGATTATTCAGAGTTAATTAAAAGAAAAAGAATTCCCACGTTAAATCAAAAAATAAAAATTCCGAATGCCAACACTCGTATCAAAAATACTGCATTTTGAACAAAGTTTCTGTCAAGTTTTAAAGATTCGCAGGTAACTTACGAATGATTATAACAAATGAAATACGTGCTTTTTTTCAGCATAGAGTTATATATCAGAAAAAACTCATTCTCACCCGATAAGCTTCATTTTTCTTAAAATTTTGCCTGATTTGAAATTAAATTTTTCAACAGTAAGTGGAAAAAGTAAAATTCACGGTAAAATAAAAAAATTGGTTGAAAAATCAGCATGAACCTTTTCTATCAAGAAGTTATAGATTTAAACCAAAATTAACTATTCCAACAATAAAAAATGAATAAAAATATGAAGTATTCAGGTTCCTGAAAGATATCATAGCATTGGTCAAATATACTTTAATAATCGCTGCCCTAAAGCCAACAACTTACATCACCAATTTCTACAAATATACTTTATTCGAAAATTTCCATGGAAAAAATTGTTTAAAGAATTAAACATTTCTTATTCTATCTTTAAAATCTGGTTCTTATGAGATGATAAAAGTATTGTTAAAGACTTTATTATACATTTTTATATTGTAGACCTAATTGATGAAAATGTATTTTTTCTATGTGATTCTTATGGGAAACATCAGGAAGCGGATGACACGTGTCATAATATTAACCACTTAAAAAATACGTGTTTTCTTTTGTAAGGAACCTAAAATAACTGGGGAGAGCCATACCAAAAATCCATACTTCCTTAGTTGGACCACCAGGGAATGATGCAACTGCTGAGAGATTTCTAAGATTTCCTTTGCGATTTCTGGTTCCAGGAACAATGATGGAAATAAAACCCCGTTAAGTCACTGGAGATCTTTCGCACTAATATTGAAGTTGCTCAAGTAATTCACATAATCAGTCTCGCAGCTTACGCATTTGACTCCCAAGTCGGACTCCCACGAAGAGTCGACTTGTGGGCTTCTATAGACACTGCTATTGCAGCCAGTCAGGGTGTTTTTTAAGAATATAAGTATCAGAAATATATATAAGGGGAGTGGCGATACAGCAGCACCTCGGATCAGCTTTCACCCACTAATAACGAAGCCAGAATTAAATTTATTCATTAAAATTAAAATCAAGTACGTTTTAGAGATAGCAAAAATATTAGGGTCGTTGACATTAATGTGCGTATTGTGCAAATTTTTACGTACCTCCACGCTCACTCCTATTTTGCGAAAAGTTTTTAAATTCGAATAATTTTAATTATTTCAAGGAAAGTTTTTAATAGAATTATTTTAACTTTTTTAGTGACTGTTTTATATTACTCACTGTAAATCTCGCTGTTTGGATCTTCTGCATAAATGTAGAGCGACCGGACCGCTTTTAGTATTGCGAAAAAGCTGAACGGCTGCTCGATGAGTCAAGTCATGGCAAACCTGGCCATTGACCGCCAAAATTTCATCCCCAGCTCGCAATCGGCCATCCTCGGCGGCCTGACCACCAGGTAGAACCGATTTTATGAAGATGCCTGCAAAAGAAGGCGGAATATGTTAAATTAAAAAAAAATTAAGAACAAACGTGTATGGCATGGAAGTTTATTTTTTTATGTTCGCGGCTTGAGCAACGGTCTCAAATACATTGCGGGTTTACTAATGCCTCAGGCTGTTCTATATATCTATCTTTATATACGTAATACTTAGTGTCCCACGAGAATTCCGGTTCAGAATAGCAAGTAGATGTTTGGTCATCGAATATTGTTTATTTAATTTTTAAGACTGTGCGTAAGTCTAAAAAAAGTTAAAAAGGGAATATTAAAGGCAATGATAAAAATGAATCAATTTTTAATATTATAATCATTTTCGAAAAACCAATGACAATAGAATAATTGTTGAATATTACGAATGAAAAAGCTTGAACGTATTTGAGAATAAAATGGTTACCTTACATTTATTAAATAACAGTTATTCTTTCGTGTACAATGCACGTACTAAGTAATTTTATTTAGAAAAATATGTTCCTAAAGTACGCACTTGTTTTCCTTCAACAATTAATGAAATTAACAGTTACATTTTTTAACGATTACGGTTTGATAAAAATATTAGCGAACAATATTAATTTTTTAATAATTACAGTTTAATAAGCATTTTAATGCATTTAAATTTCAATATTTTTTTATTACCAAACAAACTTTTGGACACGTTTTTAGTAAGTTTGGTTTCACTGGAAGTATTTCCAAATTATTTGATCTAATATCATGAAATATCTCCGTTTATATTATAATTGAAGTAAATATCTTCGTGTTTTGTGTTTTTAGAAACTTGTCACACCCCCATTAGAAAACAATGTAATTATTCTTTCTCTGCATTTTAAAAATTGAGATTATTTAGAAAAGTAAAGCATTGCTATTATAAATTTTCTAAACGAATAAAGAATTTTATCCCAAAAATTTTTGTTTTATTGTATCCAAACTTTCTGTTTTTCTATACGGAAAACTAATCTATAAAATAATGAAATCTACCCACCGATGCTTCCTTTAGGACTGTCCCTCCCGCCAACGATCGTGAACCCCAAGGACTTCTTCCCAGGTCCTTTTTCAAAAACAACAGTATGAAATGTTGAAACAGTGCTTCTTGGTCTTCTTGGCAAGGTGCAAAAGTTAGAAACACTCTGAGTACCACTGTCAATTGTAGTGCAGGATTTCTCCGAAGATATCGACCTATTCGACTCGTTCTTCCTGTCTCGATGATGTCTCGAGTTGTGTTTCCTAAAGTGTGACTTGGGAGAATTTTCTACAATAACACCATGTCCATTCTCAATGCTGACATTCTCGTAATCAACACTGCTTTCCTTCAACCTTCGCGGCTGCTCCACATTACTATACCTCGATATGACTATATCCACCACCCCAGGACCACTACCATTGCCTAAATTTTTTCTCGCCTCTGCCATAGTCATTCCTCTCAATCTTTTCCCATTCACAATCAATATTTCATCCCCAATTTTTAAAGTTCCCTCTTTATCAGCCAAGCCATTAGGAACAACATGGGCGACCAAATAACCAGGATTTGATTCTGCTGTCTTAGCTATAAAAATCCCCAGAGATTGATCTGAAGTTTTTCTAGGCAATTTCACAACCATTGTTTCCGTAGTGCGGGAACTACTTCTAATTACAGGCAATCCCTTTTTCAAACAATTAGGACTCTTAACAATTTCTATATTCGTTTCTACATTTGTTCCTAAATTCTTTTCTATATCAGGATCTTTTGCTTCGAACTGCCTCCGTATCAATTCCTTGTTAGCTGCTTGGCAAAGCATCTTCATAGGATCCCTCTCAATCCCCAGACAAACATTATGAGCAAAAGGTTTAGCAGGTAAAGCATCAAGATTTTCAGTCTTGACAATCACAGGACTTGCTTCCAAAATAGAAGCATGTTGGCACAATCGAAGGTTTTTTTCTAAATCAGTAATTGGTGCTGATGGTCTTCTGGGAGGAAGTCGAGGTGGTGGTGGAGGAGATGACGAAGAAGATGACTCATTCAGCATACTAGTGAGCAATTCCGAAGCTCCACTACTGCATCTGTCATCCAAGAGACTACTAGTTGCAGAATCATTATCCAAAATTCCAGAATCATTGTCATCCTGGTCTTGATCCTCATAAAGAGGATTCGTTCGAAGTTCTTCTAAGCCAGGAAGGGTTCCATATGAGAAGCTTCTGAGTCTTCTTCTTTCTCTATCTTTGCTGTCCTTTTTGTAGATCTTGGCTATCAGTTTGTTTGTTGAGCTTTTTAAGTATCGATCTTGCATGGCTCTAAATTTAGCTGCGAGACAACTAGAAGGTGTCACACTATCAAATGGACCCCCCTCTCTAACGGGACTTTCGACTTCCCCAAGAACAGCGACTTTTTTCGATGGTTCTTCTTCAGTTGGTTTAGTTTTTCGCCAGCCACGTCGCGACTTGGGACTTCCCACAAAGTTTTCAGGTTGTGCTTCTTCTTTATAGGGTGTGGAGGTTCTGAAACCAAAAAGAACAAATCTCTCGTCGGATTGATTCCTGGCTGTGAGCCTGCTATGTGATTTGGAACGTTTCTTCCTTTTGACCTGGGTTTTTTCTTCCTCAGTGAGTTCCTTCAACTCAGTTTCACAAACGGATCTTCTAAAATCGTTCCTGATTATTCCTCTTCTGCTCAGCTCGCACATAGAACGAAATTCGGGTTTGGTGGCTTGGTCAGGGTCTTCCTCTTCGTCGGAATACTGGTCTTTGAGGAAACTTAATCGTGTGGTTTTTACTCTGTCTAAGAGTGGGTTTCGTTTTTCGCAGATTCGCCTTCTTTCTTCCTGGATCTTCTTTTTGTCCTTTTTGTTCGAAGTTCCTTCGGTTGTTACTTGGGAAGTTGGGACGTTGTAGCAATTCCTTTCGGAATCTGAACTTGAGGATTTGCGGCGTGCCCATCGCACTGGTGACATGTCTAAAATGAAAAGAAAATTGATTTATTTGCGGACGTAGAACAAGAAGTGTATTAAGGGGGTAGGGATAAAACAATAAGAGGGAAAAAGTCCATAGTGAAGAACAAGAAACGAAAAGAAAGGAAAATTTAAATAATAGTAATGGGGAAAATGATGTTCGGAACGAAATTTGATACATATCCGGTAATTATTGTTTTATGAAAATAAGAATGAGAGAAGATCTAGCAGCGAAGAGCAGAAAGAAGAAAAATTTTTAAACAGGAAATAAAAGAATGAAGAAAAATTTTAATTGAAATTGGTAAGAAGATACATGAAGTTGAAAAACTGATATAAACGAATCGTTCAATAGTAAATGTGGTTTTGAAAATTTAATTATAAATATTTTATTATACACGGCATATTTCTACTTTACATATATTATATCACA
>JAAAKG020103880.1:0-15763 GCA_010014905.2 Druon quercuslanigerum | reverse complement strand
GTTGCCTTTCGAGCGACCAAAGAGTACGTGCGCGATATTTTTTATTTTACAAAATTTTTTAATTAGATTATAAAATCTAAATTATTTTTTGAAATTCACCGTGAATTCTTATTAATTTATTGTAATTTTTTTTAATTCTCTTGAACGTTTTTAATTCACTTGAAGTCTTCTAATCTTACTTAATTCTACTTATTCCAATTGATTTTTGTTCAATTTTTAAAAGATTTTATTTAGTTGATCATGAAGTCTTTTCAACGTCACCTTGAATTAAAGAAAAAGTTAACTTGATTTTAAAATAAAATAAATAATAATATATTCATCAAATTCTTCCTCTTTACTTTAAAATTCTTTAAATTAATTCCAATTTTACGGAAATTCATAGTACTTTTTTGATTAAAATTTTTTTTTCAATAAATTTGAATTCTTTTGAATTCTTTTGAATTTAACTTGAATTAAATAATTAAATGAATAAAAACTCTTTAAAAAATTTAAAAATCGTTTGAATCAAGTACAACTGAGTCAATTTAGAAGAATTCAAGAGAATTCCAAAGAATTTAAAAGAATTTAGGATAAATTAACAAGAAATCATGGTGATTTCTAAAAAATAATTTAAAAACTGTTTAATTAAATTTTTTCAATTCTACAAATTTCTTATGAAAAAATGTTACTAATGATTACCAAAAAATTCCAGTCAAATTCAAAAGAATTCATATGAAATGAAAATTTTAAATCGAAAAAAATCATTTATCTCAGTAACATTTGAGTGAATTTAGAGGAATTTATGGAAAAAGAGAGGAATTCAATGAGATTCATAAAAAAAATCAAACTGCAAGTGAAATTAAACGAAAACTTTTTAAAAATCCACTAAAATAAGTTAAATTGAATACATTAAGAAGAATTCAAAAGAATTAAATAGAATTAAGGGAAAATTAATAAGAATTAAGAACTATTGACCAAACTATTCAAACTACTGATAAAAATAAAAAAGTTCTGGGAATCTTTTGAAATTTCCTAAAATATTTCGAATCCTTTAATATCTTTTGAAATCAATTAAGAATCTTTAAAAAAATTTAAAAGGCCTGGGAATATTTCACAATTTAAAATATTTCGAAAGTTCCTAAATCTCATTAAATTACTGATCTCCAATAAAAAAATGCTTTGTTTCTTTTAAAATAAGCCAAAATATTTAAAATCCTTTACATTTTTTTAACGTCTTGAAAATCAAAAAAATTTTAAGACTTTAAAATATTTTAAATTCTTTAACCATTCTATCAATGGATCATAAAAATTAATTAAATAAAAACTTTTAAAAATTCAGAAATTAGAATGAATTAAGTACAATTGAGTAAATTTAGAAGAATTCAAGTAAATTAACAAAATATAAAAGAAACCAGATAAAATTTAAACCTGAGAAATAAATTTCTTCAACTAAAATAATGAATCTTCAGCCAAAAACAAATGGTTAACCAAAAAACGAAAAAAAATTCAAAGAAAATAGAGATTTTTCATTAAAAAAATTATTTTTTAACCAGAAATAAAAGAATTAAGTTTTCATTAAAAACAATCAATTTTCAATTAACAAACCAAAACTAGAATAGCTTAATTTGCAGTTAGAAAATTGAGTTTAAAAAAATGGATTTTCAGCCAAAGAAATTAATTTTTAATCATAGTGATGAATTTTTGACCAAAAAATGTACTTTTGACCAAATAGTGGAATTTGTAAGCCAAAAGATGAATTTTCTATGTAAAAAATCGAATTTTTAACTACATTTTTTTCAACCAAAAGAATTAATTCTTAACGAAAAATATAATAGTTAAATTTTCTACAAAGCCGAACATTTTTTGACGGAAAAAGTAAACTTTCCACAAAAAATGAAATGGTTACAGTTCTTTTTTGAAAGAAATTTATTCTTCTCGGTTTACTTTCTTCGATAGAAATGTAATCTTTTTCGTCAAAAAGTTTTTTTTAATAGAAAATTCATCTTTTGGGTTGCAAATTCATATTTTTGGTTAAAAATACATCACTATGATTAAAAATTATTTCTTGGCTAAAGCTGTCACTATTCCATTTTTGTTTAAAAATTTATGTTATGTTTAATTGAAAATAATTAATTTTACTGAAAACTCGTTTTTTCTCGTATGTTCAAAATTTACTTTTCTAACTGCAAATTAATATATTCTCGTTTTGTTTAAAAATTGATCTTTTTTATTTGAAAATTTATATATTTTATTGAAAATGAATTGCCAAAATTCCCTTCAAACTATTGAAATAAATAAAAAAAGTTCTGGGAATCTTTTACAATTTCCTAAAAGATTTTAAATCCTTATAAATCTTTTAAAGATCTTAAAAATGCTTAAATTTTCAGTTAGTATAATATGTTTAAAAAAAAAACGAATTTTTACTTACAGATAATATTTTTTTTTACTTGAAGATTTATCAATTTAGTTTAAAATTCACTGCAACCATTTCATTTTTTGTGGAAATTTTATTTTTTTCGTTAAAAATGTTCGGTTTTGTAAAAAATGTAACTATTATATTTTTCGTTAAGAATTAGTTTCTTTAATCACTGTGATTAAAAATTAATTTTTTTGGCTAAATATTTGTTTCTTTTTAGTTGAAAATTATTTTTTTAGCTGAAGCTGTAAATGTTCCATTTTTTCTTGAAAATTCATATTTTTAGTTTAAAATTGATTAATTTTGCTAAAAATCCATTTTTTAAATTTCATTTTCTAACTGAAAATTAAGCTTTTTTAGTTTTAGTTTATAAATTTATCTTTTATAGTTGAAAATTTGTATATTTTATTGAAACTGTATCTTTTTTGGTAAATAATTCATATTTTGGGTTCAAAACAGAATTCTTTTGTTAAGAATTAATTTTTTTCTTGAAAATTGATTTTTTTAAATGAAAAGTTCATTCTTTTATTTTTGGTTAAAAAATAAATTTTGTACTTAAAAATCTCTATTTTGTTTGAATTTTCGTTCTTTTTTGATTGACCAGTTTTTCTAGCATTTTAAGTATTCTAATTTTGGTTGAAAATTAATCTTTTTTAGATGAAAATTAATTTGTTGGGTTTAAAATTCAACTATTTGGTTTTAAATTCATATTTTTGGTTGAAGATTCATTATTTTAGTTAAAGAAATTAATTTATAAATTTACTTAATTGTACTTAATTCAATCTACTTTTTGAATTTTAAAAAGTTTTTATTTAATTAATTTTGATAATCCACTGACAGAATGATCAAAGAATTTGAAATATTGTTAAATCTTTTTTCAAATTTTTTGCATTTTCAAGTTGTTTAAAAAATGTAAAGGATTATAAATATTTTAGGTTTTTTTTAAAGATACAAATTTTGTTATTGGATATCAGTAATTTAATGGGATTTGGGAACATTGGAAATATTCCTAGGCATTTTCAAAAATTTTAAACACTTTTAATAGATTTCAAAAGATATGAAAGGATTCGAAGTATTTTAGGAAAATTTAAAAGATTTCTTGTTTAATTCCACTTGCAGTTTGATTTTTGAAAATGAATTTTATCGAATTCCTCTCTTTTCCCATAAATTCCTCTAAATTCACTCAAATGTTACTGAAATAAATGATTTTTTCGATTAAAAATTTTCATTTCATATGAATTCTTTTGAATTTGACTGGAATTTTTTGGTAATCATTAGTAACTTTTTTCATAAGAAATTTGTAGAATTGAAAAAATTTAATTAAACAGTTTTTAAATTATTTTTTAGAAATCACCATGAATTCTTGTTAATTTATCCTAAATTCTTTTAAATTCTTTGGAATTCTCTTGAATTCTTCGAAATTGACTCAGTTGTACTTAATTCAAACGATTTTTAAATTTTTTAAAACAGTTTTTTATTTATTTAATTATTTAATTCAAGTTAAATTCAAAAGAATTCAAAAGAATTCAAATTTATTGAAAAAAAATTTTATATCAAAAAAGTACTATGAATTTCCGCAAAATTAGAATTAATTTAAAGAATTTTAAAGTAAAGAAGAAGAATTTGATGAATATATTATTATTTATTTTATTTTAAAATCAAGTTAACTTTTTTTTTTAATTCAAGGTGACGTTGCAAAGACTTCATGATCAACTATATAAAATCTTTTAAAAATTGAACAAAAATCAATTGGAATAAGTAGAATTAAGTAAGATTAGAAGACTCCAAGTGAATTAAAAACGTTCAAGAGAATTGAAAAAAATTACAATAAATTAATAAGAATTCACGGTGAATTTCAAAAAATAATTTCTAATTTCTTATCAAAAAAGCAAAAAAAAAGTCAAATTCAAAAGAATTCATATAAATTGAAGAAAAAAAATTTTAATCGAAAAAATCCTTTTACTTCAGTAACATTCGAGTTAATTTACAGGAATTAATAGGAATCTAGAAGAATTTGATCAAATTCTTAAAAAACCAAACTAAAAATATGAAAATTATTGAATTGAGTAAGTTTAAAATGAGTGTAGAAAAATTTAAAAGGATTAAAATGAATTCAGGGTAAAATAATATGAATTTAAGATGAGTTCCAAACAATAATTTAAAAACTGATTAATTCAATCTATGAAACCCCACGAATTTACTATCAAAACAGTGACTAATGACTACCAAACAATTGAGTTTAGAAAAATTAAGGAGAATTAAAAAAAAATTGATGAAAGATGAACTAAAAAAAAACCTTTTAAAAATTCAGTGAATTCAGTAAAATTGAATGAATTTAGAAGAATTCAAAAGGATAGAGAGAATGAAGGAAAAAATAATGAGAATTAAGAGCGAGTTCCAAATGAATTGCAAAAAAATATTTAAAATTAAAATTATTAAAATTGTAATCCCCTAAATCCCATTAAATTACTGATGTCCAATAAAAAATTTTTTGTATCTTTTAAAACAACCTAAAATATTTAAAATCCTTTACATTTTTTAAGCATCTCAAAAATCTAAAAAATTTGAAAAAAGATTTAAAAATATTTCAAATTCTTTAATCATTCTGTCAATGGATCATCAAAATTCATTAAATAAAAACTTTTAAAAATTCAAAAAGTAGGTGGAATCAAGTACAATTGAGTGCATTTAAAAGAATTCGAAGTAAATTAAAAAAATTCAATTGAAAAAAAGATAAATTATGAACCTAAGAAATTAATTTCTTTAACCAACAACAAAATAGATTTTTTTCATAAAAAAAAATTATTTTTTAATCAGAAATAAGAGAATGAATTTTTAATTTGAAAAAATCAATTAAAAAAAAAAATAATTCTTAACAAAAGAATTTCGTTTTAAACTAAAAATATAAATTTTTATTCAAAAATTAAAAAAAAAATTAAACAAATGAAACAAGATCATTAGTTAAAAAAAATTTTAACTAAAAAGAAACGACTTTTCAGCCAAAGAAATTAATTTTTAATCATAGTGATTGAAAAAATCGACTTTTTAACTACATTTTTCTCAACCAAAGAAATTAATTCTTAACGAAAAATAGAATAGTTAAATTTTCTACAAAGCCTAACATTTTGAACGAAAAAAATAAAATTTCCACAAAAAATGAAATGGTTGCAGTGAATTTTAAACTAAAGTGATAAATCTTCAAGTAAAAAAAAAATATTATCTGTGAGTAAAAATTCGTTTTTTTTAAACATATTATACTAACTGAAAATTTAAGTACTTTATTTTTTACAGTAAATTTATCTTTTTAGTTGAAACTTGATATATTTGGTTAAAAATTTAATTTTTTTTTAGTTGTAGATTTATCATTTTAGTTCAAAATTCAGTTTAACTATTCCATTCTTTGTTAAGATGTCATTTCTTTGAATAAAAAAAAATTTAGTTAAATATTCGGGTTTTTTTTATAGAAAATTCATTTTTTGGATTGAAAATTCCATTATTTGGTCAAAAATTCTTTTTTTTTGTCTAGAAAATTTATATTTTTAATTAAAAAAGTATTAATTTGGTTTAAAAATTCTGTTTCTTGTTGCGGATTCAATTTTGTTAAAAATTCATAATTTTTGGTTGAATTAAACTATTTTTGGTATAAAATTAAAATCCTTTTTAGTTGAAATATCAAATATCACTATTTTCGTTGAGAATTCATAATTTTTTGTTAGAAATTCAACTACTAAGTTGGCAGTGGAACTACTTTGTTAAATATATATTTCTTTGTTTGATGAAATTAATAAGAATTAAGAGCGAGTTACAAATGAATTTCCAAAAATATTTTAAAATCTCTTGAAATATTTGAAACCCTACAAAATTTCTCATTTCTTGTGAATAAATTCTTTGAAATCAATTAAAATATTATAAAATCAGAGAGATTATAAAATGAGAGAGCTCCTGAAATCCCATAAAATCATTGAAATCCAATTAAATCCCTCGAAAATGCCTTGAAATCTTTTTAAATAGCCTAAAATATTTCAAAGTCTTTAAAATCTCTTCATACTATTGATATAAATAAAATAAGTTCTGGGAATCTTAAATTTTCGGCCCAAGAAAATAATTTTTAAAGACAGTGATTAATTTTTAACCAAAAATATGAATTTGCAACCCAAAAGATGAATTTTCTATTTAAAAAAAAACGAATTTTCAACTAAATATTTTTTTCAACTAAAGAAATTAATTTATTAACAAAATAATTAAACTTTAAACCCAAAAGATGAATATTCTAGCAAAAAAGAACAAATTTTTAACTAAATACTTTTTTTAAACCAAAGAAATGAATTCTTTAAAAAATAGAGTATTTTCTGCGAAGACGAACATTTAAATAAAAATAAAATCAAAGTTATTTTTTAACGAAATATTATGATTTTAAACCAAGAATATTAACACTCTCTCAAAAAATATAAATTGTTGACAAAAAATAAAACAGTTACATTTTTAGTTGAAAAAATTAAATCTAAATAAGAAAAAACTAATTTTTTAAATCAAAAAGATGAACTTTCTACGAAAATAGACGATTTTTTAACAAAGTAAATCATATTCTTCCACAAATTCGAATTTTCAATAAAATAGAGTAATTTCAAACCAAATATTTGAGTTTTCAACTTAAGAAGATACAGTTTGAACTAAAAATGTACGATTTAAATTTTCGGTTAGAATAATAAATTCACTTTTAATTAAAAAACATCTTTTTCATCAAAATAATAAAAAGGTTTATGACCTAAAATAATGAATTATCAAACAAATAAAAGAATATTAAACAAAGTAGTTCCTCTGCTAACGAAATAGCTGAATTTCGAACCAACAAGCTCAAATTCTCAACGAAAATCGTGATTTTGATATTTCAACCAAGAAGGATTTTAATTTTATGCCAAAAATAGTTAAATTCAACCAAAAAATATAAAATTTCAACAAAATAGTTAAATCCGCAACAAGAAACATGACTTTTAAACCAAATTATGAATTTTCAATTAAAAATATAAATTTTCTACCCCCCAAAAAAAAGAATTTTTGACCAAACAGTGGAATTTTCAATCCAAAAGATCCATCCATTAAAATATTATAAAGTCAGAGAGCTCCTAAAATCTCATAAAATCATTGAAATCCAATTAAATCTCCTAAAAATACCTTGAAATCTTTTGAAATAGCCTAAAATATTTCAAAGTCTTTAAAATCTCTTCATACTATTGATATAAATAAAATAAGTTCTGGGAATCTTAAAATTTCCTGAAATATTTCAAATCTTTTAATATCTTTTGAAATCCGTTAAAACTCTTTTAAAATTTTGAAAATTCCTGGGAATATTTCTAATCTTCCTAAATCCCATTAAGTTACTGATGTCCAATAAAAAATTCTTTGTATATTTTAAAAACACCTAAAATATTTAAAACGATTTACATTTTTTAACTATCTTAAAAATCCAAAAAATTTGAAAGAAGACATTAAAATATTTAAAATTCTTTGATCATTCTATCATTGGATCATCAAAATTAATTAAATACAAATTTTTAGAAATTGGAAAAGTAGATTGAATAAAGTAAAATTGAGTAAATTTACAAGAATTCAAGTAAATTTAAAAAATTCAAAAGAAAAAAGGTAAATTTTGAACCCAAGAAATTAATTTTCATCTAAAAAAGATTAATTTTCAATCAAAATTAGAATAGTTAAAATGCTAGAAAAACTGGTCAATCAAAAAAGAACGAAAATTCAAACAAAATAGAGATTTTTAAGTAAAAAATTATTTTTTAACCAGAAATAAAAGAATTAATTTTTTATTAAAAACAATCAATTTAAAAAAAATGAATTCTTAACAAATAAACTCCATTTAAAAACCAAAAGCTAAATTTTATACCCACAAAAATACAGTTTCAATCAAATATACAAATTTTCAACTAAAAAGAAACGAATTTTTAGCCAAAGAAATTAATTTTTAATCATAGTGATGAATTTTTGACCAAAAAATGAATTTCTGGCCAAACAGTGAAATTTTTAAGCCAAAAGATGAATTTTCTATTAAAAAATAGAATTTTTAACTACATTTTTTCAACCAAAGAAATTAATTTTCAATAAAAAAAAGAATAGTTAAATATACTACAAAGCCGAAAATTAAAATGATAAATCTTCAATTATACTAACTGAAAATTAAGGTATTTTATTTTTGCCAGAAAATTTATCTTTTTAGTTGAACCTTAATGTATTTGCTTAAATTTTTTTTTTTTAGTTGTAGATTTATTATTTTAGTTAAAAATTCACTTTACCTGATCAATTTTTTTGTTGAGATGTCATTTCTTTGATTGAAAACAGAATATTTACTTAAATATTCGTTGTTTTTTTTATAGAAAATTCATATTTTGGGTTAAAAATTCCACTATTTGGTCAAAAATTCTTATTTTTGTTTGAAAACTTCTATTTTTAATTGAAAATTCATTAATTTGGGTTAAGACTCATGTTTCTTTTCGCGGATTTAACTATTTTGTTGAAAATTGATATTTTTTGGTAGAATTAAAAGATTTTTCGTATAAAATTGTTGGTCAGAAATTTATTTAAAAAAAAAATGAATTCTTAACAAATAAATTCCATTTAAAAGCCAAAATATGAATTTTTTACACAAAAAGATACAATTTCAATCAAATATACAAATTTTCAGCTAAAAAAAATAAATTTACAAATCAAAACTAGAATAGCTTAATTTGCAGTTAGAAAATTAAATTAAAAAAAACGGATTTTCAGCAAAATTTATTAATTTTAAACTGAAAAATTGAATTTTTAAGAAAAAATGTAATAGTTACAGCTTCAGCAAAAAAAAAATATTTTTCAACAAAAAAGAAACGAATTTTCAGTCAAAAAAATTAATTGTTAATCATAGTGATGAATTTGCGAACAAAAAATGAACTTTTGACCAAACAGTGGAATTTTTAAGCCAAAAGATGAATTTTCTATTAAAAAAACGAATTTCCACAAAAAATGAAATGGTTACAGTGAAATTTGAACTAACTAAAAATTTAAGTATTTTATTTTTGGCAGAAAATGTATTTTTTTAGTTGAAACTTGATGTATTTGGTTAAACATTTAATTTTTTTTTAGTTGTAGATTTATCATTTTAGTTGAAAATTCACTTTAACCATTTCATTTATTGTGGAAATTTTACTTTTTTCGTTAAAAAATGTTCTGCTTTGTAGAAAATTAATTTAATTTGTTAAGATGTCATTTTTTTGATTAAAAAGAAAATCTTTAGTTAAATATTCGTTGTTTTTTTTATAGAATATTCATCTTTTGGGTTGAAAATTCCACTATTTTTCCACAACATTTTTTAACGAAAAAAGTAAACTTTCCACAAAAAATGAAATGGTTACAGTGAATTTTAAACTAAAATGATAAATCTGAAAGTAAAAAAATCTTATCTGTGAGTGAACATTCGTTTTTTTTTGTTTAAAATATATTATACTAACTGAAAATTAAGGTATTTTATTTTTTATATAAAATTTATCTTTTTAGTTGAAACATGATGTATATGGTTTTTACCTATTCCATTTTTTGTTGAGATGTCATTTCTTTGATTGAAAAAAAAATATTTAGTGAAATATTCGTTGTTTCTTTTATAGAAAAATTATCTTTTGAGTTAAAAATTCTAATATTTGGTCAAAAATTCTTTTTTTTTTTGGTAGAAAATTTAGATTTTTTATTGAAATTTCATTAATTTGGTTGAAAAGTGATGTTTCTTGTTGCGGATTTAACTATTTCGTTAAAAATTTATATTTTTTGGTTGAATTAAACTATTTCTGTTGTTTTCGATTGTTTTTTAAATTCCAAAAATGATTTTTTAACCAAAAATGTGAAGGAATTTGAAACAAGACTTAAAAATATTTCAAATCCTTTCATCATTTTGTCAACTGATACTCAGAATCAATTCAAATTTGAATTTTAAATATTTTAAAGTCCTGTTTGAAAATCTTTGGCATTTTCAAGATCACTAAAAAAATTTAAAAGATTCAAAAGGAACAAAAATATTTTCGATTATTTTAAAAAATTAAAAATAATGTTTTAAAGGATATCATTAATTTAATGGAATTTAAAAGAATTAAAAATACTTGATATTGTGAATAATTCCCATGAATTTTCAAAATCTTAAAACAGTTTAAAGCGATTTAACAACCTGAATTAAATAGCCATTACCCGAAGAAATAATTACTTGAAAGGAGAAAATTGAGGCTAATGATTCTCAACGCTTGATATCACTCTTAAATTTGTTTATTTCTGGACAACAATTCGCTCTCTTCTCTCTCTCTCTCTCTCTCTTTTTGTTGCTGATTTTTGTTCATAGTCGAAATACATCTTTTCACAATATTAATATCATTTACACCTCTCTTATCATTTAACGTCTACCCCTCTTCCTCCTCCTCTTCGACGGAACACCAGAGCTCTTCAAACTTGTTAAATTATTCTTATATATTTTTAAAAAATTAGTATACTTTTAATATCTTCAATAATCGCTCATGCTGCGCGCACGACAAGCCTCACGTACAGAACCTACATTTTCATTCTATCTGCTCTCTCTCTCTCTCTATCTCTCTCTTTGTTTTGAAAAAAAGCCATTCGTTTAATTCATAGAAATTTATTTTGCCACCCACCCCCTCCCCCCAATACACACACACAAAGCTAGCGACTTGAAAACATTTTTAAGAACAAAAGAACATTAACAAATCGTTTGAAAGGAAAAGATTTTTTATTAATTTTTCTAATATCAGATTGTAATTGCTTTCAAAATCGGTGCCTCAGGTGGGGGGAGGGGGTGGGGCAGGCATCCCTTTAACTTTTCTGTTGAGAGAATTTGAGAGAGAATCACACATCTCAGCAACGTTTTGATCACATTTTTTTTATTACTTATAATACCATAATATATATTTATATAAAAAAAAGAACAAGACGGAACACTAAAATTAAAAGAAAAATTTGGTTTACTACGAGTATATATGTATATATACACACACACACAAGAGCACATCGATTGCACCGAGCAACTTGTCGACTTTTCTTATCAAAATAAGAAGTTTTAAAAAAAAACTTGAGGAAAAGTCAAGAACAAGCCTTTACTCTCGTATCAAATTATCAGACATTCAACGTTCTTTTCTCGTTCTCCTCTCTCTCTCTCTCTCTTTTCTTTTTAACAGATGGAGAATTTTCTGTAATAAAAAATTTTGTATAAACTATTAAGTGCTATAATTTAGCTAGTGGCTGAAAAAAATGTCAATCAATCTCATTGCGTGTGTGTGTGTGTGTCAGAATAAAAAGATTCAAATTTAACTGGAAACTGGATTCTACTGTTGCGCCATCTCGCGGAATCTTACTCTCATCATTATCCCTTCTTTCTCTCGTCTTCGAATTCTCAAATTAACAAACATCTCAAGTTTTAGTTTTATAATTTTATCCATAAGAATGCTTAAACGAGTACAATCATTCAAGAATGAGTGTACATGCGAAATTTCCAAGTCTTTGAAAATACCAGAGAAGAGTGAGCTGCCCTCTGGCGGAGACTCGAAGAAGGATGGATAAACAAAATGGAGAGTGACAAGACGCCGCCAAATGGCGGACGGCAGATTGAACAGTTGCCCAAAAAATGCCGGCAATCTCCTCATTCCAAAAGGCGTTGTTAACTAAGGCTTCTAATTCAAGTCCCTCTTGTAAAAAATGTTGAATCCCATCGACAGACTGAAAACTTCTCGAGAAAAGCGTTTCGATTTTGCGTTGAAGGCTCAGAATGCGGCAGCAGCAACAGCAGCAGCATATCAATGACGACGGCGATGAACGTCAGTTACAAAGCTCGAAATTTCGAGAGCCAAAATGGACTAGTCTTATCATCATCATCATCAGTAGCAGCAGCAGCAGCAGCAGCAGCAGCAAGAGTAGCAGACCAAGGACAAATTGGACTTCAATTAACAAAGTACGCGTGCCCAATAACTGAATTTCCAGATTAGCTTGTCTTTCTACGGGCCGAACTGCTGCTGCTCCACCTCGCCGTGATTGGCCAGCGAGTTCGGGAGAAAAGACACTTAATTTCGTTCTTTCTTTCTCTGTTTTTTTTTATCGTCTTATAAGCGGTGTGTGTGTGTGTCTGTCTGAATTCGTGATGTTTCTCCAATGATGGTGAATATGATCCGATTAGTTGTAACGCGTGTTCCGCGTGCGCGTCATCTTCTGGCTGATCTGCTCTTCCTGGAGAAGTTGACTTCGAAATCGGCTGACCTGCTCGATGGCCTCGTTCAGCTGCTCACGTTGTCCAATCAGAAGCTTCTCCCACTTTTCGGCGTAGGCTGCAACAATTTTTTTTTTACAATAAGATCGCAAAGGACCCAAGTACAGATGGATTTTGCTGTTTTTAATTACTGCCAATCGGGGTAATTGTGGATCATCGGGGTAAAAGTGCTACTCCGTGGTAAATTTTACTGCACATCTTAATTACATCGCTTATAAGATGTACAGCAAGTCTCATCAAAAAATAATAAAAACTCACTGAATTGTAAGACTTTACAAAAGGATCCACCTTTACCCCGAACAATCCAGAACTACCGCGGTTGAGAATATAAAACTGTTAACTAAAAGCGTGATGTATTTTTTTCTACACAAGCCTAATTATTTGTACCTGCCTTGGATACAATATTTAATAAAATACATATGAAATTTTGAATTCTGGAATATGCATGCTTACATATTTTTAACCGTTTCCAAATTTTGAAATAATAATTTCCCGAAATTTCAATTTATTAGGTGCCGCATTTAGGGTGGTCCAAAAATGAATGGGAATTTGGATTCAATTTTCAAGCTCTCATCCCCCTCTCCCCAAATTTTCGAGGTTTCCCAAAAATTTGAACCCTTTTATAGGATTAAAAAAGAACCCCATAAATGGAAAAAGAGATTACACGTACTTTTGTCATTTATTCTTTTTTTCTGCGTTTTTTATATTGCAAAGATTGGTTTTAATAAACAAGATGTTACTTTTCAATAAAAAAAGTATATGTTACAAATTGTTTAAACGATTAGTAATTATTTATAACCATATTCTTTTAAAATAATATATGATATCGGGCAAATCGAAATATAACCTTTAAAGTGTTTACGCAAAACACTTAATTGAGAGAATGAATAAACTTGAGGTTGTTTACGCAAAATTCGTTCTCTAGATTCAATTTTTCCTCGGCTTTTCATACATAATAAGATAATAATGCATTAAAATCCTCAACAATAATTGTTTAAACAATTTATTATGGCTTATAAGAATCTTTTTTTAAATTAACCTAAAAGTTGCGTCCTTTGTTGTTGCAAACATTGTTTTTAATAAGCAAGATCTTCCTTTGAAATAAATTTTTATATTTTTACAAATTATTTAATCAATTAACTATAGGTAATATTCCTATTCTGTTAAAATTAATATAAGAAGTTTAGTTTTTTGATGTTTTTTTCTAGATTTGACGTTTTCTCGACTTTTCAGCTATAATGAAATAATTTATTTAAACTATCAACAATAATTATTTAAAAAATGCATTGGTTTTTAAAATCTTTTCATTAATTAGCCTATAAGTAGCGTTTTTTTATTGCAAAAATGGTTTTTAATCAGCAAGATATAGATTTTAAATTAAATTTGCATATTTAAAAAATTGTTTAAACAATTTTTTATTGTTTATAACTCTATTCTTTTCAAATAAATCTAGAAATTTTCATTTTCTCCAGATTCTTTAACTTTTTCTCGACTTTTCAGGCATAATTTGATAATAATTCATTAAAATGATCACCAATAATTGTTTAAATAATGTATTGTTACTTATAATAATCCTTTCTTAAATGGGGCTACAAATTGAATTTTTTTTTAAAATTATTTATAAGGAAAGTATTATTTTTAAATTAAATTTCTTTATCTTACAAATCATTTAAATAATTTATTATTATTAATAACCCTATTCTGTCAAAATAAATCTAAAAAGTTTCGGTTTTTCTGAACTCAACTTTTCCTCGACTTTTTAAGGATAATAAGACATAATTCATTAAGACTATTAACAATAATTGTTTGAAAAATGTATTGCTTTTTATAATCTTTTCTTAAATTACAAAAGTTGCATTTTTTTTGCAACAAAAGGTTTTTAATCAAAAAGGAAAACTATTGACACAACTTATTATAATTTATAATCCTACTCTCTTAAGATTAATCTAGATAGTTTAGTTTTTTTCAAAACTCTTCAACTGCGGATTTAATTAACAAGGAAATTTTTCACAATAATAGGAAAATATTCTTTTAAGTAAATTTAATGTGAATACTTTACAAAATTCAATTTAAAAAGCTTAAAATCTGCTATAAAAATTCTAATTTTTAATCTGCAAATAAAGAATTTCCAATCAAATAGTTGAATTTTCAACTGGAAAAGATCAATTTTCAATCAAAAATGGAATAGTTAAATTTTCATTAAAAATCTGATTTTCAATAAACAAAAAAAAAAACAAATTTCCAACAAAATGGTTAAATATTCAAAAAGTGACAAATTTTGAACTAGAATTATGAATTTTCAACAAGACTTGTAGAATTTTTAACTAAAATTATAAATATTTAACTAAGAAGATTAACTTTGTATTAAAAAAGATAAATTTACAAGTGACAATGAAATAGGTAAATTTTCAGTTTGAAAAATAATTTTCATTTTAGTTTCCATTTTAACTAAAATAGTCAAATTCTCAATTTAAAAAATATAAAAAAACTTCAACAAAATTGTTAAATTTTCAGCCAAAGGAATGAATTTTTAATGAAAATGATAAATCATTAACAAAAACAAAAATCATATTTAGTCTAAGAAAAATGGTAAATTTGTCAAAAAATGAATTTTCACAAAAAAAAATTTTAGTTACAAATTGAATAGATCAATTTTCAGTTAAAAGAATTAATTTTCATCTAACGAATTTATTACTAAAACTAAATGGAATATTGAACTGTATTACGTAAACTTTCATTTAAAAAATTGTTCAATAAAAAATTAATTTTTAACATTATATGTTCAACTGGAATAGTAAAATTCTCAATTAAAACATTTATTTTCAAAAAACAAAAACAAATTTTCAATTAAAATGATGAATGTATTACAAAAATATTTTTTTGAGTTCAAGAAGATTAATTTTATTCCATGAAATACGAATTTTCAACAGAAAATTAAATTTTCAACTAAAAAAATTAATTTTTTGGTAAAAATTTAATAGGTAAATTTTCAGTTGTAAAAAAATTCAACTAGGAGAAGCATTTTTAATTAACATAAAGAAATATTTTACTGAACTAGTTAATATTCAGTTAAA
>JAAAKG020103869.1:0-15763 GCA_010014905.2 Druon quercuslanigerum | reverse complement strand
CGTATGACCGATAATTTTAAACTTGAAATTACATCAATTTTAAAGTTGGATTACTTTATTCTAATAGACGATCGATTGATATAGCTTGTTGTTGGACAAACCTTTAACTACAATTTGTAATACTATAATTGACTTTGCTCATGAGGTTATGAGGGAGCATGAGGAGTTGTGAATGCAATACTGATCATTACCTTCTGATCTCCAAAATTAACTTAGGTCGGGGATAGAGCAAAAAGAGAACGAAGAAAACAAAATAAACGAGAATGAAAATTGAGAACCTACAGAAGCCGGACGTGCCAATAGATTTCCAAAATAAGATAATTGGAAGCATAGATAAGGCAACTTCGGATGCGCTTATACGAAATAAAGATGTAGAGTGCACATGGAATAAGTTCCGGGATATCATTGTAAGATGTGCAATCGAAACGTGTGCTAGCGCATTTGTGACAAGAATTTATAGTGGTGCATGGTGGAATGATGAAATTCAGGCTGCCAGAAAAGCAAAGAAAGAAGAGTACAGAAGAATTTTGAACATGGAAGGTCTTAGCGATGAGGAAAGAAATAGACGCAAAACTGATTATAGATACGAAAAGAGGATACTCAAACGACTAATTAAGGAAGCAAGAAACTAATTTATAAAAAATGAGGGGAAATAAAAATACTTTTCAACATAAGAAATAGTAAAGGGGAAATGCTACATGATGCAAACAGGATACTAGACAATTTGAGAGACCATTTTGGGGGAGTATTCGTAGATAAAGGTATAGGACACCACAACTGCTATGTAGAATACAGTGGGTTAGGAAACTTAATTGATAAAGTTTGTATCACTGAGGTTTGGGATATGAATAATAATTTGAAAAACGGTCAGACTGCCGGGGTAGACAGTATTAACGCTGAAATGCTTAAACACGGTGGCGAGTACATACCACATAAACTGTGCGAACTGATAAATCTATGCATTGAATTAGGAGAAGTCCCAGGTATTTGGAAAAAAGCGATTATCGTGCAAATGTACAAAAGAAAGGGAGACAAAAGCAACTCCAGTAATTACAGGGTGATCAGCTTATTAAGTACAGTAAGCAAAATACACTCAAAAATACTTATTCGTAGGGTAATGAAAATAACAGAAGAAAGTTTTGTGTAGTCCAAAGTGGGTTTATGTCAGAAAGGTCAATATACGGATAAAATATTGAGCTTAAGGCGAATCAGTGAAAAAAGCTTGAGAGTAGGAAAGAAAGGTTTCTGTGAATTTGTTGACCTAGAAAAATCTTTTGACAAGGTGGATAAAAGTAAACTTTGGAAAGTCCAGAAAGAGTACGGGGTAAATTGATGGCTCGTATAAGCTATAAAAATAATATATACGGGTATCAAAGCGAGTGTAAGGGTAATTAGGAAATTAATTGACTGTTTCGATATTATAAAAGCTGTTAGATAAGGATGCGTTATGTATTCATGGCTATTTATATTATTTATGGACAAGTGATTTCGACACAGTAAGGGTACGTGCGCGCGTTCGTAGATAGTAGGGTAGTGCTGGCAGAGTAAATCGAAGTCTTTCCAAGAATGTTGAATAAATTGAATGCAAGCATGAAGAGCAAGGGCCTAAAAATTAACGAAAAGAAAACAAAAACTATGGTGTTCGAAGGAAAGAGTGAGAAGACAATATGCAATATTTTATTAAATAGGGAGACAATGGAACAAGTGGATAAAATCGTATACCTTGGTAGCTACTAGGAACAGAAATATTGATGAGGCGTTAAATGGACGCATAAAAGATGATAAAAAGGTTATTGGTTGAACAGGACCCCTTATCAGAAGTAAAAATATATCAAATGAATTTAAAATGGCGATACATAATCCGATATTTGCACTGACTGTGCTATACGGCAGCGAGACGTGGACCTAACAAGGAAAAGATAAGAGTAAATTTAACGCGATTGACATGTGATTTTTGCGGATAATATGCAGGAAATCTCTGAATGTAAAAGTGACTGACTAGATAATTCTAAAAGAATGTGGTGCGGAAGATACATTAGTTGACACATGTGAAAGAAATCGGTTAAGGTGGTTCGGGCATGTTGAGAGAATGAATGATAGACGACTAACAAAACAAGTGAATCAAGATAAAGTAAATGGCAGCGTCCCCAGTCGCAGACGGCAGAAATAATAGTTAGAATGTGTGAATGTTACCCAAGTTAGAAGAGACATAAGAAGATACAGAAATACGAGAGCTTGCATGAAAAAATGTATGGTCGCGACAGAAGCTAGAGAAGTATGCGTGGAGAGAAAAGTAGAGCGCTAAATAGCTAATAAAAAGAGTGTCATTTAAATGAATGACTGCTGAAACATAAGACTTTGGATACCAATGAACCCAAGTGGGGAACCTCATATGACGACTTTGTGAGGATCTTTACTTAGAGTGATTGCTAGGGAGTTTTTTCACCAACCTAGGTCGAAGCAGCGTTGCTGGACGACCGTGCTATATAAATAAATAATACGAGAATTCTAGATCAATTTGAACAATCTATAAGGCCTTCTTCACGCTAGTCTCTTCCCCGCCGAGTGAGTCACGACTACCCCGAAAGGGTAACAGCTTAATGGTGTAACACTCCACACGTGCATTCGCAAGTATCTATGAACTTATCGATGTGTATGGAATATCTGCGTCACTCCTTTCTTCACAATTTCTTAATATATAGTAAGTTAAGCCAGATATAATATTCTCAAGACTTCAGAGTTTAAATCTTTAGCATTTCCTGTCTATTGCAACATTTAGGTTCAGAATGAGTATGCGTCACCCCATCCTTCGTCTAATAAACCATCTTTTACGCAGTTATGAGGCAGTCAAGATTGTGAGAGAAAAAAATGGTTCGAAGAACTTGCTGGAATCAAGTGTTAAACGTGGTGATCTAAAGAGTAAATAATTTTTTCAAAAACTTTAATTTCGTGTGCTGGTCGCTGAGTTCAAAAAGAAGTGCTTTTTGTGCTAAAGAAATAAGTGTAAACAACTTATTAAAAAGCGAGAACAAGTTTTTCAAGTGATGAAATAGTCAGTGAAAGAAATCGTTATGTATAATGATTTAGTTCACAATAATGATGGGGGTCATTAACTAATTGATCGCAGTCAAAATGTATCTGATTTAGTAGATGCCGACACTAAGTACCATTGTTCGTGTATTACAAAATTCTACAAAATGCCTCAATCTAAGAAAAAAAGGCTATAGACCAGCAAAAAATGTGCATGAAGACATGAAATTTATTTAAACGTACCTGCAAGCAAACTCAAAGGAAGACGTCAGTTTACCAGTGACGATCTCATGCAACAATTCCAACGAGAAAACCGAATCGATATTAGGATAGTAAAGTTGAGATTTCTTCAAAATTATGGCAACGATATTCTTTTTAAGGTGACATCAAACCATTCCACAGTTTTTGCGTTCAAAACTGAATAAACAGGAGGAATGGTTACGAATTGTTGAAGCAGCAGCACTAATTTTATTGAAGGACATCAGATCGCAGGTATATGAAATAAACCAGTATCAATCGTCTTATAATTTGTTACAAGTTGTAAGTATATTTGTTTCTAAGAGTTTAAACACATTTCTTTAGACAGATGTTTTGAAAAATAAGCGTGGTGCTGCGGATGAGCGGAACACTAAATGCAGTACACTAGTTCATGCTACAATCTGAGTGGAGGAGGACATAGCAGAAAAAGAAGAAACTGAGGAAGTGGACGCGACCCTGAAGAATGTACTGAAGAAAAAGAAATTTCAGGAATATATTAATCAGACTGGTTTGTCCAGCCCTTCAAAAACAGGTCTACCAGTACCACGCAGGTGCTCTAAAATACTAAAACCAAAAATTTAAAAACTGAATAACACTGAACATCTTCTGCTGCTTTTCTAAAAAAAACAACCTTGGTGGATTAGACCTACTAGAGATACCACCTTTAAAAAAAACGCTTTACTTATTCTGACTCAGAAGTGATCTAGAAAAGAATAATGCATGGATATTCCATGTATATCGATAAGTTCCTAGATACTTGCATATGTACCCTCGAGCTAAATCATAGCGCCTCGGCTTAGGCCACTCTTCCTGCTGTTTTGGAGGCTTAGGGCAGAATTTCATTATAATAGGGCAATCCTAAAGCGCAAAATGAAAGCGCGGCCCAGAAACGACAGTTGGGGGGTTGCGTAGAATATGGAACAGAACTGAAGGACTAACCATCCTCAAGTATCTTATAATATTCTGTCTACTTGGGTTTAAAATCCCAAGTTCTCTGAAGCAAGAGCGAGTATACCTCGTGTACCTGACCAAGAGCGCTGTTTTTTTAAGTCTGATTTTCTAGTTCTGTGGAACTCTTTAACCTACTTAAGGGATCTATGTTTAACTTAGGAGAAAGCGCCAATTTTTGATATATTTGAATTTCTTGCAAAATGCCATTCAGAACGTATACTTTCAAATATTGCCTTTAACAAATTGCCTAAACTAACCGAAGAGCAGGGCATGGTATACCCATCAACCTTGGTCCACTAAGTTAGATTTTGAAATACGTAATATACGCTCATGAAGGAAGAACTCAAGTGTGGATTGGGTTTTGCTTTCGGTCCATATATCTCACTACCAATCACGGTGATCGGGAAGCAAAAATAAATCTGCTTAAAATACCTAAGAACAATGAATGCCGCATGCATTTTTGGGTACGCAGGAGTGTTCAAAAATCGTTAAGACAAAATCTGAAATGATAAATGATTTTTGGTATACTTGCATTTTCACGGTCGCTTATTACGATACTCAATTCAGATTTTCGTAATTCAAAATGACGGACCCAATATAGTGGACAGAGTTTAATATACTTTGGTTTTAGATTTCTCTGGGCATGAAACTAGATCAATAATCTTTACTTTGGATGGATTATATAATATAACTGTTTTCTGCGCCTGTAAATTGATTTTAACAATAATAAAATAATAATTTCTTTAAAAAATACTAAAAAAACATTTACTAGATGTATATTATAATATAATTTTTAGTCACTATTTGACGTATCCGAGTCACTTTCATCAGATTCATTATTCTCGCGATTCAATTCGGAACTTTTTAAGAAATTACATTTGCGTGCGAAATTCTTGCTAAACTTCTTTATGTACTTGTTACACGATTCGTGAGCCGCTTATGACATTTGCCCGATTTAAAGCAACGATTTAGAATTTTATGGACCGTCGTTGGCATCTTGAACCATGGATATAAGTCTTCAAATTTTCTCGCACTTTCAGTAGCATAATTTCGAAACTTTTTCACATCAATTTGAATACCACTGAAAGTAACTTAAAGTATTATGTGAAAACAATAATTAAATCTTCTTCAACTCCAGTAATTATAGTAGAAATCTTTGTATTTTCAAAAAAACATCTGGATGTATTACCATCATTATAACTCCCATAATTCTGTTTGCGTTGATCAACAAGCAAATCTAATTGTTTTGTAAAATTTTGTTTGTATCTCATTTTTTCTTTCTTGCACTTCATCAGAATTAGTTTATCTTATTTGCCACGATTTTATTTCTAATGTGCTTGATACGTGCAAAAAAAACTCAAAAAAACCATTGTGGTTTTCAAAAACAGAATTGTCAGTCTTTTAATTAGGATATTTCTAATAAATTCAGCAACATTATTAATACGTCAATAAATCTTATGATTTTTTAAATTAGTGCCTAATAAATGCACGTTGTCATTTAATTTGTTTAAAAATCATAAATATTATCCAGTGATAATGAATTTTGCTGAATTTATCATAAAGATCTCAATTAAAAATTCTGATATCACAAAAAAATAATGCGTGGCCAGGTAACCCAATAATTTATTTGATTATTAAATTCGTTTAAAAAATCGAAAATATGATAAAAATTATTAATTTTTTTAAAATTTTAATGAAGTAACTAATTAATTTTTTTTTTAATTCTGTCGACAAATGCCTGATTACTGCATTTGTTTATTGAAATTTTCATTAGTTTGCCAACTGGATGGACTGGAATTGAAAAAAAAGAATTTGCTGACAAATCCCTGAATGATGAATTCGTTTCTTAAATTTGTTGAAAAAAATCATATCACTAATCAACGAATTTTGAAAGTAGACATCGAAAAATGCCTGATAGAAGAATTTGTTTATTTAATTTATTTATAATATGAACTATAATAATCCCAAGATGCAATATATTTTTAATCATATTGTTTTTATCCAAAAATTTTTTTCAATATATCTTACAAAGCGTAAAATTATGTTAAACTGTAGAACAAAATTCTTTCAAAAAAAACTTTGTTTATAACGATTTTCTCTAATTATTATATAATATTAAAACTTCTTGAACGAATGTTACTCTATGCAACTTAGGCGATTTGAAAAAATGTCCTGTTATTGACGAGCACTGGAAACGTCAAACAGAAAAAATTGCCATTTTTTCGTCATAATTTTTTATTTAGAAAAAAATTGAAAGCCTTTGTTCAAAATCAGGTTCAACAAATCTCTTAGAATTCTTATCAGCATTTCTGCGATTTTTTGGGTAAAAATCAGTCCAAATTTTGGGCTTTACGTTATTGTAAACCAAAAAAGTCGGGACGTCTCATACAATAACGTCCAATACTCATTCATCCACAGCTGTTCGCACCTGATTTTTTCACGGATTTGTAGATGGACATATTAGAAATACTATCCAGGTTTTTATTTGACAGAATAATACCGAATAATTAACTTTTGCAATAGATTAAAACAATGAAACACAATTTACCTTACATAGATTTCCACAAAATTGTTGTACATTTATACAAATATGTTGATAAGATGGAATGTTTGGATTTATCGATTTAAATTATACATGCCTTCAGTGGATGAAGCCACTTTTCTTCGTTTAAAATCGCTAAATCTGTTTAAACTTTTAATGAGGCGCGAAATTACGTCAAGTTCGCACTGAGACGTGACATAAGCATGAGGTACTGAGCTCGCTCTGTCATCTGAAACAAATGCAGGGGATCCTAGTCCACCGGCTATAAAAATTCAAATTTCAATAATAAAATTTTTTTCGAATTTCGTTCTCAATTCAAGCGATTGCTTCACATTATTCAGCATGATGTGTATTTTCAATATTTTTGGTACGTTCACTGATAGAAGATGTTTCGACCGCTGATCAATGAGTTTGTCGATATCTTGGGGAGAATTGTTTCTCTTCGTGGAGAAGCAAGCTTTAAAAATTTTATCCATAGTTCTAAAAGCAGATATGTAAGGTGCAACATCTAGTGGTGCAACATCTCACCCTGGTAGTTTTTGGAGATTATTTTCAACTCCTCAGGCCATTCGAATGCTGCGTCTTAACCCAAAAGAGGTACCCAACTGTTTCAGGAAAGATGATTGACGAATCCTTGCATTATATGCAATTCCGGGATAAAACATTTATCGAGAACCAGCACACTGTCATCTTCCTTTACAAGAGGTTTATTTCATACGCGGTGGCATTGCTTAGAAAACTGCAGTTAACCATCAGAAGAAACAAATTACTTGCAATCTTTCTTCAAATCTTCATAATTTTTGAATTCGGAAACTTCTTCTTCAACTTCTGGCCGAAATTCCTCGTTCTCTGCATTCAAATATTTTTAGCTGAAGAAAAAATAAGGACTTGGAAAAAGGATGTAGCTGTTTGCTGCACCTTAATCATGAGCATTTTTATATTCTTATGCGTTTCATTGATATCTGCTACTACGCAAAGCATGATCAATTTTTTATTGCTGGTACGTGAACTTTTCACTTCCACATTTCCCGGATCAAATTTTTTTTTTCTTTGTAGGCATATTTTTAAAAGTCGATTCTTCTCAACCATCTGTTGTTTCTGCTCACGGAGGAAACATGGATAAACAAATTTTGAAAAAGCCCTGTCCTCCATATGCCACATACCATACATTTTATGCAGATTTTGATTCGACTTTTTTAGCACCTTTAGACAAGAGAAATTTTTGAAAAACTGATGTTTAACGATTTTCGTGAGGTATGATCAAAAAGGGTCCAGGTTGAGACGCTTTGTGTCGGTAATTATTAAAAATTTACGATTATTCAAGGGCTCATTTTAAAGATAATTATGTCCTATACCAACACCGATAATCACATTATGGATAAAACACATTTCTGAGGAAGTATCTCGGATGAACCGCTTTTTTCACTGATTGACTTGACTAATATGCGCTCTATCTCGGTAATCACTGAACCTTTTGCAACGATATAGGGCTCATTTTTAAGGTAGTAAAATTTTATACAAATCATATGACAACAATCTTTACAATAAAAAACTACGCTAAGGAAATATTCTCCAAAAGCCAATTATTGGTACTTTTGAATGAGCAAAAAAGTGATTTTCTCGTGAACACGATCTGTTCAGATTTTGTCTCAACGATTTTGGAGCACTCGCACCCGACCACCGTGCTTTGGTGAAACGTGCTTGTGTATTTTTCTCACTGAAGAACCATTGGTAGGATTTCATCGCTGCCTTACGGCAACAACGGAGATCCAATCGACAAAACAACTCTCTCTTGCCCTTTCTCCAACAGGAAGGTTTATATAAGTCAATATTTTGTAACTGTTTATCTATCCTAACAACCTTTAAAATAAATCCTTTCTGAATCTAAATACCTTCCACTCACTTGAATGATTGAAACTGATACACGTTGCATAGAAATAATGAGTGACAAAGTACTCACAAATGAATATAAATTGTCAGGCCTTACCAACCTGACTTAATCAGCGCACTAGTCTCTCTTTCCAACTTTCCCATACTAACCTCACCTATTTGCTAAGGACGTGATAGCCCAAAGTTATTGTTAGAACCTGTACCTGGTGAAATGGGGCGTCGATTCTTAATTCTCTCATAAATCACGTGCTCATTTTCTGACAGCATTACAAATTGTCCATTATGGATTATCCTTGGACCTTGAAGTGCGCTCACGAGTTGACCCTCAAATTCTCCCATCGCCATTGAGAATAGGGTTGAACTCGGTGCATCAGTTATTATTTCTGTAAGCAGTTATATTATATTTTTTATTACGGTAGTAGAAAGCCTGCAGGCGCATCATGAGCGCAATGTTCTTTCGCCCTTCGACATTCTTAGATTTAAATATAGGATTAATATAAATGCAAAACTTTTGTATTTCATTGTACCATCTATCTAAACTAAAATAAAGGCCAGATTTGTTTCTTGGATTAAAATTGATTTTAATTTTAATTTTAATTTTAATTTTGAAACAAATATTCTTTTATAAAAATTTAATTGTGCATCGTTTTCCTCTAATAAAAGTTTTTCAATTTTTGTTCATTCTTCTAATTTTTTGATGTAATTAACGCGAAATATGTTCCACTAGATTATAATAAGCTCGAAAACGGACGGTTATAAAAAAAATTTATTCGGTGAAAGCATGCAACATTAAATTATTCAATTTGCAACTACTATTATATTTTAATGTTTTTTTAGTGTCAAAGAAATGAAATATAGAGTCTTATGTTCGATTATAACATTCTCATCACAATTAGAAGGTATCTTTTTTTGCGTCAATTGACTATCGAATATTCTTTACACTAAACACATTTTTTAAAATTAATTATACATTTCGTTCAAGTGAATATAACATTGATGTGTCTATTTTAGCATACACTGGTGTTATCAAAATAACGTCCAGAATATCGGTAGGCTTCCGCCTATTTTCCTCTTCTCGGGAAAAACTGAGACGTTTACGAGAAATTCTGAGGCCACATTTGGATTCAGCGGCTCAAAGTCTAAAGTATAGCCTAGTCACTTAACTTTTTTTGCGGGCTACTGTAATTGCAACTACTCTTTGACTATCTAAAAAATATACTAAGTAAAACTTTTACGGCCTATGCTAAAAAGATATCATTTTATGTATTGTTGGCAGTACCTGATATGGCACTTATGACAACGGTGTGATACAAAAATCATTAAACATTGATCAACTTTTACAAAAATTAAAAAAATGTAAAATTTTAGCAGAAAAATAACAAGTTTATCTAAAATCTATGTAAGTAAAAAAGTAGATTTGTAATTTTGTCGATCACCGATAATTATTTACACTTACGTATTTAACTATTGATTTCAATGACAGGTCTAATCACCCAGATATATGTAACACATAAGAGAAACAATAATTGGGTAAAATGTTTAATATTTTTTTTACCGAATTAAGAATTTGCTTAGTACGTATATATATGTCATTAATTTTTATGAATTTATTTCATTTAGGCATGAAAGTTGTTATGATTGACTTCCTAATTTATGACGTAAAATGTGCTTTAGTAATATTTCCACATTTCTCATACAGCCTTAGATGTTCTACTTTATCATTATATACGCGTTCTATTTCGGCCGATATTATCTTAAGTGAGAAACGAGGTAACGTCCATCTATAGTTTTCGCGGTATCATTATCTAGTATTTAGTATCGTTATTGGTCATGCAGGCCTGTTCTAATGAGTGTGGAGCGTTCTCAAATCTGTTCCATGTAAGTAGCGATTTTCTACTTATCGTTCGGGTTTCGACTGGGTTCAATCTCTGATCCGGTACCAGTAAAAACTTTTCATTGGATTTTACACGGGAACCGACATTAAGCTGCAGGTCCCCTCAGAAGAGGATGGTTACGCAGCGAGCTGCAGGCTCCATGTCGAGGGGACTAGCTTTGGAGGTCAAAGGCACTGAACACTTTTCGAGCAATGAACGCACAGGAACATACACATACATAATATACCAAAACAGTGCTTGAAATCCGTAAATCTAACTGATGACCTTAGAAATATCGCTCCTACCACTCTAGTCTGACCGTATTTCTCTGCTGCGGCCTCCTTGGGCGGCTGCCGAATTTCGGTGTGGGTGAGGATCACTTTGCCACAACAAAAGGGACACGTCATTTACTGTGCGATAGGCACGTCGAGATCTCAAAAACTCGGCGAAAGTGGCCAAATTCGGAGTAATTCCTTGAGAATAAACGCCGACATTACAGCTAACTACCTTAACAGGTACTGTGGCCGTGCTTCTATAAAATTATGAAGTGTGCAAATCAATTGTAGGCAAACAATAATAATTGTATTGTAGAGAAAGATGTTGTGAAGTATTTAAAATAATTATTTTTGATAAAAAAGGGTTGATCGATTTTCACATTATTGCCTTTTAAATAAGTGGTTCAATTTGTTTACGGGGTCAAATAAGAATATTTTTATGATTAATCATCGCTATGAGACCTTACATAATCACAATAATTATTAATTATCAAAACAGTTTTCACAACGATACTTTTCATAACGATTTTTTTCATAAAGATACTTTTCAAATTTACAGGAACTAATAATATTTAAAACATTTTATAATAAAATTGAGTGTTTATATATTTTTTACAAGTTGGCTCAATTTCTTTACGAAGTAGACTGAAAATGTATTTCCCGTCTCTTTTTTTGCGTTGATTCATAAATTCAGAAGAATTATAAATTATTTATACAATTATTATTAATGAATGGGCGTGCTAAATGCAGTGTTGCAGAGTAGAGCTAATTGTTAGAAAAATGACCAATTAAAAATAAAATTAATAAAAAATGACTTTCTATAGTCTTTTCTACAATATTTTCTAAGTTTTGCAGATTTTTAATTACTCGAATGATTAAAAAAATAATTAAGATGTTTGCCATTTTCGAATGAATATACTCCACTATTTTACTAACCACTATGTCCACTATAAAATGTATTGACTAACTTCATATATTATTCGATCAAACCTAATCTGAATTGCTCTTATCTTTAAGTAAGCGTGATTCTGAAATATAAATGCCAGCCAATAAAAGCCATATAGTCCCAATGCCGAACCATATTGAATCGCCAAAATATATAAACACAAAAACGATAATTTAAATTTTTTAAATTTTAGATAATAAGATTCGCGTTTGTTTTATGATATTTACACTTGAGCATTAATGGTTAAAAGTGTTCCGGAATAAAAAAAGGCTTGTATTACTGTGCCGAGGACCAAAGTGTTCCGGCCTTGGCGTACTTTTGATCCGCTGGTCAAGAGGGATGCGCGTAACAGTTGCGATAGAAATAAAACTCACAAAGCGAAAGTAAGACATAGACTATTGCGATAAACAGAGCAACTCGCCTGTGGCATTTACATGTTGTTAGTATCTGCATAATCTTAGTTTAGTGTCATTAGTTCTCTTAATTCTTAAACTTTTTAACATAGTGTAACCTAAACTTTATTTGATTGTTTCATTGAAAATTGAAGGATAATGCATCTTATTTTTTAAACTGATTAGTTTATTATTTTTTTAAAGGGTTTTTAGTAAGGCGGGACACGTCGTTACTGGAGGATCACAAATAAATGCTCGAATAGTAGTTTAGATTAATGGCAAAAAAAGCCAGCGAGACCCGGCACTAGAGCGGAGGATAACAGAAAAAGATAAAACGCGACGATGACTTAGAAAGGGACAAGGATAACAAGAAAATTAGGATTGAAAGAAAAACACCAAAACTTGATATAGGGGTTGAGTAGGGATGTTTGAAAAATTGTAAGCTCTTATAAAAGCGTTAAAAGTGCAAACAAGAAAGCGACTTGATGATATAAGACGAGATAGGGGGTAAAATAGAGACCATGGAGTATAGACAGAGTCAGGTTTACGAGCAGAGAAATACAGAGATAAAATCGACGGCACGACGGGTAAGAAAATTTGAAATCAGGAATTAGCATATGATAAAGGAAACAGAGAATGAAAATGTAATAAAAGGGAGAGATATGAACGTAAAAACTGAAAATAAAAGATTGAAGAGCATACTTAGTGAAATTGGAAGAAAATTGGAAGGGGTAGAAAGCGCGATGTGAAAAACTAATACTAATAACTAATACTTAAGGGATTGGAAGTGGAGAGTGCCACAAGGGAAACGAAAATAAAAAATCTTGCGAGACATAATGGATTCCAGGTAATGGTAGAAGCAGTTAAAACAATAGTGGCGTCATAGGTAGAAAAAGAAAGAATAATTCCAGTCAAAGTACGGTGTGAGGTAGGAAAAAAAAATGATTTGAAAAAAACTATTTGGAGGAAGAACAGAAAGAACTGAAGAAGATTTGACACGGAAGGAAAGGAAACGGATATGGCAAATAGAGCAGTGCGTAGATAGAAGTAAACTTTTGGAAGTCCTGAAAGAGTACAGAGTAAATGGATGGCTATGAGGGTAAATGGAAAACTAAATAACTGGTTCGATATTATGCAATGCGTAAGGTTAGCGTTCGCAGATGATAAAGTTGTCATGGCAGAAACTATCGAAGACTCGCAAAGAATGTTTGATAAATTAAATGGAAGCATGAATAAAGCAAAAACGATTGTGTTCGATGGAAAAAGTAAACAAAATATGCAAAATTGTATTAAATGATGAGAGAATTTCACACCTTGGCAGCTTATTTACTAGAGAGGGGAAGATAGATGAGGAGTTAGCTAGACGAATAAACAAAAGTAAGAAGGTAATTGGTAGAGCAGGCCCCCTTAACAGAAGTAAAAATATATCAAATAAAGCTAAAATGACAATAATTACTTCAATATTTGTACCAACTGTACTATACGGCAGCGAGACATAGACATATCAAAAAACGATAAGAGTAAAATTAAAGCGATTAATATGAGATTCTTTCGCATAATATGCGAGAAACCTCTGATGGACAAAGTGAGGAACGAGATAATCCTTAAAGAATGTGGTGCGGTTGATACATGGAAAAGAAATCAGTTAAGATGATTCGGGCATATTGAGAGAATAAAAGATGAACGACTAACGAAACAAGTATATCAAGGTAAAGTAAATGGCAGCGTTCCCAGAGGTAGACCGCGGAAAAAATTGTTAGAATGTGTGAATGAGACCTTGGTTAGAAGGGACATAAAAAGCTATAGAACCGCGAGAGCCTGCATGAAAAAATGCATACACGTAAAAGAAGCTAGAGGAGTATACCAGGACAGAAAAGTATGGCAGTAAATAGTTAATAAGAAGAGTGTCAGTAAAGTGAATGACGCCTGAAACCAAAGACCTTGGATACTAATGGACCCAAGGGGGGAATCTCACATGACGATCAGCAACCTGGGTCAGAGCATTGTTGCGGAATGAACGTGTTATTTAAATGAGTAACACGAGAATTCTGAATCAATCTAAAAATTTTATAAACCCTTCCTCACACTACTAATAATTACTGCTAGTAATTTCCGCAAATTGTGGCATAGTGCGCACAGTCTAATAAATTTTAGCACATTTTAACAATTTTTTTACATTTACGGAAATTTGCTTTTTTGAAAAGGTGTTTTTCAGGCTCACTTTAAAACGGGAAAAGATAAAACATTTTTGTGAAGATTGAAAAGATACGCAATTAAATTTCCTTTTTGTCTATGTACTTTTGTAAGTCAAAATTCGAAATTTCTTTCAAAAGTCTTTAGGGGCCAACGCCGTTCAGTAAGATCGGTTCAAAAATCAAATTTAAATTTTGTTTTATATCCCAAAGATTGTTGGCTACTTCAAAAGAATAATATTATACTTACGCTGATTTTTAGGAACGGCCTGGACGAATTGAAGAAACTGCTGCCTAGAGAACGTGGTTGTCTGCTCATTAGAAAAACGTACGTAAACACGATCTTGAGTTGTGGGATCACGTATATCTATAAGAAATAATATAGGAATTTTTGTTAACGATTTTTTTAACGAAAGCAAACACATGAAGTCGGCGCCTTCAAAACCCCACTCATACCAATGTTAAGATAAACATGTGGAAGTTCAGCAATTTTTGCCCTGATTAGGAATTCGCCTTTTTAAGTGATAACTATTGACATAAAATTTAAAATCCGGGACTGCAAAAATTACCCTTGTACAAAGTTTTATAGAACTTTTGAAAAGAAATGAAATTTCTGGTACTTTTATTGATACGCCTCTATGAATATTTCTACTGCATGAAAAATAGTAATAGAGGGCGGTGTGTTAGCGTATAAAGAAACGTGAGACTCATGTCAGGCTTATCATTTCACGCAATCAGCACCAGCTTATTAGGTGATAAATTTTCTTGAATCTGATTGCGATAACTCTGATTGTGATAAACAATTAATATCTGCAATAAGTGTCCAAAGGATTTGGCTTTTTTTTACGAACGTGCGATTTGGTAGTGCCCGAATTGAGTCGGCCCAGCAGGAGCCCAAGCCTGTCAAGCCTGACGATTCGCCAGTCTCCTCCGGGAACCGCTTATGCGTTTCTTGTTATTGGAGGACTGATTGGACGCTCCCGTTTCCATAGCCTCACGCAGAGGAACCTTCAATCCTTTAGCTTCCGGAAGAGCTGGGGGCATTACTTGGGAAGTTCGTCCGGTGTCCCGGAGAGGCCGTTAGAACATCTTCGTAACCTGGGGCTGTTTCTTGGTCGCAGTGCGGGCCGAAGGTAATCCTGTGCAAGTTATGAGTTCAACTGGAATTAGTCCGCGAGGGAACTCGACCCAGGGATCTAGAAGGCCCGTGTTAGCTAGGATCCTTAATCCTTATATCATGATATAATCATGCATACGAGGAGAGCCCGTTTACAGGGATCCTTTTCAACCAACTAGGAGAGCTATGGTCCGTTAGATCCCTACGTCCTACACGCATAACCCTGCTTACCAACTACAAGGTCTTACAGCCCCTAGGGTAGAAACAATACCGGTTAGTACACTATCATTATTTTG
>JAAAKG020103847.1:4323-15763 GCA_010014905.2 Druon quercuslanigerum | reverse complement strand
ATTGCTAAAAGTGAAATCAAAATAATGATCATGTGTCCATGCATGTTTCGATAGGCCTGTGTTTTGGTTTCCTGTCCAACAATCCCTTTTATGTTCATTCAGAGTCTTTTAAATTCCTAAAGATATTTCCTAATTTATGATTATTTTGGAAATAAGACATGATTTCATGTCATCACTAAATCATGATGTATATTATAGTTTAAATATTGGCCAGACCATGTTTGTTTCCTAAACCAATCTGTACTGATGTTACCTTCCTGTGTTTTTTAACGGAAATATCTAAAAAGTTTATGGTATTGTTTTTTTCAATTTCGTATGTGAACTTTAATGATTTCTCTATATTCTTAAAAGCTTGAACAAATTCATTAATTTTTCAGTGGGCATTAGAGCGAATATGTCATTAACATATTTTTTATATATCAACGGTCTAAATTAAAAAATTTTTAAGGCTCTATTTTAGACATCTTCTAATAATAAATTAGCAATGATCGGAGACAATAAACCCATTGGACATCCAGAAACTTGTTTATAATATTTATTATTGAATGCAAATACTGTATTGTTAAAATCATTTTTATTTTTATTAGAATTTCGTTTTTTGAAATTTTCTTAAGATTTTTATTGAGATTTAATTTTTCTTTAACTTCTTCTAAAGCCAAATCCAGTGGTATATTATCAAACATGGAAACAATTTTGTCAACATAATTATGAAATAAAGAAAGTTAGAACTGAAAAATGGTTCAGAAACATTTCAAACAAACAAATTCCAAATTACATTGCTGAGACTATTGCTTTGGGGAAAAGTTTTGGAATTCCGTTTAATAATAAACAAATCCCAGTTAATAATATCATTTCTAATTTGGAAAACAGCATCCGAGGCTTAAATCCGGATAAAAAACAAAACATTAGAAAGGAAGTCACCACACTTATCTCAAATTTTATTTGTATTAATAACTTCAAAAATCAAGATAATTTAGAAGAAATAAAAAATGTAAAAAAATTCCAATTAAATAACAAAGACATTATTTTCGTCAAAGCTGACAAAGGCAATGTGGTTGTAGCTTCTAGTTTAAATGATTACAAAAAACCCGTAGAAACAATGTTGAAAAATAAAAAATTGTACAAAGAAGTAAAAACCTCTTTGGTACCTCTATAGAAGAAAAATGTAATAGTACTGTTAAAAGATGGGAACAAAAAACATATATTAATGATCAAATGTCTTATAGGCTAAAAGCACGTGGTTCTATTATAGCTAAAGCTTATGCTCTCCCTAAGGTGCACAAACCAGACTTAAAATGGAGATTAATAATCTCTTCCATTGGTTCCCCAACTTATAATTTAGCTTCTTTTTTATCTTGAATATTAAAACCAGTATCAGGAAAAACAGAGTCTTTCATTAAAGATAGTTGGGATTTCAAGAATTGTATAAAAAACCTAAAAAAAACAAATTCACACTCCATGATTTCACTAGATGTTGTTTCCATGTTTGATAATAATATACTACTGGATTTGGCTTCAGAAGTAGTTGAAAAAAATTAAATCTTATTAAAAATCTTACGAAAATTTGATAAAACGAAATTCTAATAACAATAAAAATGATTTTCAACAGCACAGTATTTGCATTCAATAATATATATTATATACAAGTTTCTGGCTGTCCAATGAGTTCACCATTGTCTCCGATCATTGCCAATTTAGTATTAGAATATATCGAAAATAGAGCCTTAAAAAATTTAAATTTTAGACCATTGATATATAAAAGATATGTTGATGACATATTCGCTGTAATTGACACTAAAAAAATTAATGAATTTGTTCAGACTTTTAACAATATAGAGGAATCATTAAAGTTCACATACGAAATTGAAAAAAAAACAATACCATAAAGTTTTTAGATATTTCCGTTAAAAAAACACAGGAAGGTAACATCAGTACAGATTGGTTTATGAAACAATCATGGTCTGGCCAATATCTAAACTATAATTCACATCATGAATTTAGTCAAAAAATTGGTTTAATAAAAGGACTCATTGATAGGGCCATAAAACTCAGTGACTGTAATTTTAGAAAAAAACAATTTAAAGCTAATTAAAGAAACTTTAAAATTAAATAATACCCCGTATCATTAATAAATAGCATTATAAAAGAACGCATTTATGAAATCTACAATAGCACGAGTAAAAACAATAAAAAAGAAAAGTGGTCAAAAAAACATAGCAAATTTGACATCACAGTATCTTTTCCATATTTACAAGGTTTATCAGAAAGACTCAGAGCTGTACTTAAAAAACATGAAATCACGTCTTATTTCCAAAATAATCATAAATTAGGAAATATCTTTCGGAATTTAAAAGACTATGAATTAAAAGAGAATTTATCAAATGTAGTTTATTTAATTAAATGTAAACAATGCAATAAAATTTACATTGGTGAAACTGGCAGGAGATTAAAAAGTAGAATCACAGAACATAAAAGGGATTGTCGGACAGGAAACCAAAACACAGGCCTATCGAAACATGCATGGACACATGATCATTATTTTGATTTCACTTTTTGCAATATAAAAATTTTAGGTAAGGAAAAAAACACATACAAAAGAAAAATCTTAGAATCAATTTTCGTTAAAAAATATAAAAGAGATTGCATAAATTTACAAACTGAAATGTTAAATATTGACAAAACGTACGTACGTATAAGCATTTTAAATACTAATTAACAAATTTATTTCTGAATTCAAATTTTATCTAAAGTTTACTTCGACGATAGAAGTCAATATCTACAAAATAAATTCCCGAAAAAAGAGAGATAGACTGAAAATCAAAATTTTTTATCAGTTTTTATTAGTTATTTTACTTTCTGACCTAAATAGTTGAAAACATTGTGTGTTCAAAATATTGTTTTTAATTGAAAAATTAAAAAATATTTTTGATTGGAAAATGGAACAAGAACACTTGTCATAAACATGATTAATTGTCAATAAAGTTTATAACATCAAATATTGTAATTACAAGGTTGAACAATTTCTACTGCCTAAAAAATAGATTTTTATAAAACTTTATTTTTATATAATATTATTTTTAGAGAATAATTTTTTAAACCTGAAGAAGGCATAAAAGGATGCCGAAACGTTGTTTGTTGTAAACACAGTTTTTATAATAAAGATCGTATGACCGATAATTTTAAACTTGAAATTACATCAATTTCAAAGTTGAATTACTTTATTATCATAAAATAGCTTGGCGAGTAAAAAAGCTGAAAATTCACAGTTGTTCTTGTTTTGTCCAATTTTCCAGGAAAATGAAAAATCAAAGGTGTTAATTTTCCTTTGCATTTCTTTGGGTCCGATTTCCAATGGATTTTCCGGCCTTGGAAAATATATATTTGGATCTTGTGAGTATTTTTCCCTTATTCAGTTCCGTTCAGCCAATCTCGAGATATTAGGTTTATGAACAAAGAAAAATTTTTTTACCGCTGTGTGACGCTACTTAATTAATTAAATAACAATAATAAATAATAATGAAAGAAAATCAACAGAAGAGAGATGAAATAATGACAAAGAAAAAATAAAGCATTTAGATAAATTAGTTCCGGAAAAGCGATATTGATCGAAATAGGAGAAAAGCAAGTGGAAAAAGAAAAGGGAAAGTCGTAAGCTTTTCTGTGTTTTTTTACGAAAAATCTGACGAACCTGTAACGAACCCAACTTCGTGTTTTGTAGAATAAAATAAAAACTTGAACCTGGTGCAAGAAAAAGAACAACAATCGTAAATATGAGGCAGAGGCCTAGAGTTCCAAACGTCCGGAACAAAGATCGTTTCTCATCGTGTTCTTTCCTATATTTTTCCTTTTTTTTCCTTTTTGCTTTTACCTCTTCCAAACCACAGCAAACCCTTGTCTTCTGGCCATTCCGCTTCGACGACTCTACAAAATAAGAGAGCCGGAAGTACAGCGAGAATTCCCTCGCGTCCGCTTTCAGACAGGAAGAGACGAAAGAAAGGCATCAAGCTCCTAACAAAATCAGAGAATGTGTATTGCCTTCACTCAGAGAATTGAAGTTGAAATCGATTTACTATTATCTGATACCTCAGACTAAATTACTTCACAGGTAATCTATATCAGTGTAGGATTTTAAATATATTTACAAATAATAATTGTTTCCAATATTAATTACCTGAATTTTCCCATTTCTCCTAATTTCGTAAATCCTTTTAATTTCCCGAATTTCCATTATTTTTCTAAATTATCTAAATACCACGAATCTTCTGGATTTCCTAAAATTTCATGAATTCTCTGATTATTCTAAATTCGTTAAATAACGTGAATTATATGAAAATTTGGAATTCCCTACATTCTCTTGAACATCGGAATATCTCTGAATTTTCTAACATCTTCCAGTTCTCTAAATTGCCCAAATAGTCTGAATATTTTGAATGCTCTAAATTTCCTGAATACTCTAAATTACTTAATTTAAGTGGTTTCCTATATAAATTCCTGAATTTTCTGAATTCTCTGAATTCCGTAAATTCTTCTGATTTCCTGAATTCCTCTGAATATTCTAAATTCTTTGAATTTCCTGAATTCTCCAAAAATTTCGAATTCTCTGAATTCTTTGGAATACCTTTAATTCTCTGAATCCACCAAAATCTCCTAATTCTCTAAATTGCCTCAACTGTCTGAATTTTCTGAGTGCTATAAATTTCCTTAGTACTATAAACTACATAAAATTCCAGATAGTAGGATTTAAAATATATATTTCCAAATAATAATTGTTTCCCATAACAATTACCTGAACTTTCTGAATTTTCTGAATTCCGCGAATTCTTCTAATTTCTTGAATTCCCAAAATTTCCTGAATATTCTGGATATCCTAAAATTTTCTAAATATTCTGAATATCCTAAATTCTTTAAATTTCCTGAATTCTCCAAAAATTTCAAATTCCCTGAATTCTCTGGAATACCTTCAATTCTCTGAATCCCCCAAAATCTCCCAATTCTCTAAATTGCCTCAACTGTCTGAATTTTCTGAGAGCTATAAATTTCCTTAATACTATGAATTACATAAAATTCCAGATAGTAGAATTAAAAATATATATTTCCAAATAATAATTGTTTCCCATATCAATTACCTGAACTTTCTGAGTTTTCTGAATTCCGCGAACTCTTCTTATTTCCTGAATTCCCATAATTCTCTTTATTTGCTGCATATCTTAAAACTCATGAATACTCTGAGTATCCTAAATTCTTTTAATTTCCTGCATTCTCTGAAAATTACGAATTTCCTGAATTCTCTGGAATACCTCAATTTCTCTGAATTCCACAAAATCTCCCAATTCTCTAAAGCGCCTCACCTGTCTAAATTTTCTAAGTGCCATAAATTTCCTGAATACTATGAATTACATAAAATTTCAGATAGTGGGATTTTAAATATATATTTCCAAATAATAATTGTTTCCCATATCAATTACCTGAAATTTCTGAATTTTCTGAATTCCGCGAATTCTTCTAATTTCTTGAATTCCCAAAATTTTCTAAATTTTCTGGATATCCTTAAATTTCCTAAATTTTCTAAATATCCTAAATTCTTTTAATTTCCTAAATTACCTGAAAATTTCGAATTCCCTAAATTCTCTGGAATACCTTCAATTCTCTGAATCCCACAAAATCTCCTAATTCTCTAAATTGCCTCAACTGTCTGAATTTTCTGAGAGCTATAAATTTCCTTAATACTATGAATTACATAAAATTCCAGATAGTAGAATTAAAAATATATATTTCCAAATAATAATTGTTTCCCATATCAATTACCTGAACTTTTTGAATTTCCTGAATTCCGCGAATATTTCTAATTTCCTGCATTCCCATAATACCCTGCATTTTCTGGATATCCTAAAATTCACTGAATTCTCTGAATATTCTAAATTTTTTTTAATTTCCTAAATTATCTGAAAATTTCAAATTCCCTGAATTCTCTGGAATATCTCAATTTCGCTGAATTTCCTAAAATCTCCAAATTCTCTAAAGTGCCTTACCTGTCTGAATTTTCTAAGTGCCATCAATTTCCTGAATACTATGAATTACATAAAATCCCAGATAGTAGAATTTAAATTTTTTTTTCTGAATTCCGCGAATTCTTCTAATTTCTTGAATTTCCATAATACCCTGCATTTTCTAGATATCCTAAAATTCACTGAATTCTCTGAATATCCTATATTCATTGAATTTCCTGAATTCTCCTAAAAGTTCGAATTTTCTGAATTCTCTGGAATACCTCAATTTCTCTGAATTCCTAAAAATTTCACAATTCCCTAAATTGCCTCAACTGTCTGAATTTTCTGAAAGCTACAAATTTCCTAAATACTATGAATGACATAAAATCCCAGATAGTAGGATTTAAAATATATTTCAAAATAAGAATTGTTTCCAATATAAATAACCTGATTTTTCCCATTTATCCGAAACCCGTGAATTCTTTTAATTTTGTAAATTTCCATTATTATTCTGCATTCTGTAAATTTCACGAATTTTATGGATTTCTTAAAATTTCATGAATTCTCTGAATTCTCTGAATACCTCTCGGAATTTGATAAAATATTCCAGTTCTCTAAAATGCCTGAATTTTCTGAGTGCTACAAATTTTTTGAATACTCTAAATTCCGTGAAATCCCTAATATTTGTATTTGAAATACGTATTTCCAACTAATAATTGGTTTGAATATAAATTACCTGAATTTTCTAATTTCTCGGAATTCCGTGAATTCTTTTAAGTTCGTGAATTTCCATTATTTTTCTGTATTCTCTGAATTCCACGAAATTTCTGGACTTCCTAAAATAACCTGAATTCTTTGAATCCCCTAAATTCATTGAACTTTGTAAAATATCTGAAAGTTTGGAATTCCCTACATCCTCTTTAAGACCTAAATCTCTTTTAATTTGATAAAATCTTCCAGTTCTCTAAATCACCTAAATGGTCTGTTTGCTGTAAATTTCTGGAATACTCTTAATTACTTAAAATACCTAATAGTGGTATTTAAAATATATATTTCCAAATAATAATTGTTTCTTGTATAAATTACCTGAATTTTCTTATTTCTTCGAATTTCGTGAATTCTTTTAATATCTTGAATTTCTATAATTACCTGCATTCTCTAAATTACACGAATTTTCTGGATTTTATATAATTTCGTGAATTCTCTGAATACTCTAAATTCGTTGAATTTTTTGAATTCTCCGGAATACCTCAATTTATCTCAATTCCCAAAGATCTTCCAATTCTCTAAATTGCATCAACTGTCTGAATTTTCTGAGTGCTATACATTTTCTCAATACTATGAATTACGTAAACTCTCAGATAGTAGGATTTAAAAAATATTTCCAAATAAGAATTGTTTCCAATATAAATTACATGTATTTTCTGAATTCTCTGAATTCTGTGCAATCTTCTGAATTCTCTGAATTCCGTCAATTCTTTTATTTTCCTGAATTTCTATAATTCCCTGCATTTTTTTAATATCCTAAAATTACCTGAATTCTCTGAATATCCTTAATTCTTTAAATATTCTGAATTCTCTAGAAATCTCGAATAACCTGATTTCTCTGGAATACATGAAATTCTCTGAATTCTCCAAAATCTGCTAATTCTCTAAATTGAATCAACTGTCTGAATTTTCTCAGTTCCCTAAATTTTCTGAATACTATAAATTACATAAAATTTAGATAGTAGGATTTAAAATATATTTCCAAATAATAATTGTTTCCAATATAAATTAAATTAATTTTCTGAATTCCGTGCATTCTTCTGAATACTCTGAATTCCGTCAATTCTTCTAATTTCCTGAATTCCCATAATTCCCTGCATTTTCTGGATATCCTAAAATTCCCTGAATTCTCTGAATATCCTTAATTCTTTGAATTTCATGAATTCGCTGAAAATTTAGAATTTCCAGAATTCTCTTGAATACATGAATTTCTCTGAATTCCCCAAAATCTACCAATTCTCTGAATTGAATCAACTGTCTGAATTTTCTGAGAGCTATAAATTTCCTGAATACTATGAATTATATAAAATCCCAGATAGTAGGAATTAAAATATTTTTCCAAATAAAAATAGTTTCCAATATAAATTGTCTGAACTTTTCGATTTTTTGAAATTTTTCTAATTTTTGGAATACTTATAATTCCCCGCATTTTCTGGACATACTAAAATTCCCTGAATTCTCTGAATATCCTAAATATCTGAAAATTTTGAATTTCCTAAATTCTCCAAAATCTCCCAATTCTCTAAATTACCTCGAATGTCTGAATTATCTGAATTCTATAAATTTCCTGAATACTATAAATTACTTAAAATCCCTAATAGTAGGATTTCAAATATATATTTCCAAATAAGAATTGTTTTCAATATAAATTGCATGAATTTTCTGAATTCTTTAAATTTGCATCATTCTTCTTATTTCTCGAATTCCCATAATTTCCTGCCTTTTCTGGACATCCTAAAATTCCCTGAATTCTCTGAATATCCTAAATTCTTTAAAGTTTCTGAATTTTCTGACAATTTCGGATTCTCTGAATTCTCTGGAATACCTCAAATTCTCTGAATTCTCCAAAATCTTCAAATTCTCTAAAATGCATCAACTGTCTGAATTTTCTGAGAGGTATAAATATCCAGAATACTGTGAATTATATAAAATCCTAGATAGTAGGGTTTAAAGTATATTTCCAAATAACAATTATTTCCCATATAAATTGCCAGAATTTTCTGATTCTCTGAATTTCGTGAATTCTTATAATTTCCTGAATTCCATTAATTCTCTGCATTTTCGAAATTCCATTAATTTTCTAAATTTCCTTAAACTCTGAATTTCCTTAATCTTTTTCTACATTTCCTGAGGTTCCTAAATTATTACAAACGCTCCAAATTCTCTGAATTCCCTCAATTATCTAAATTCCACGAATTCTCTCGATTTTCATTATAAGATTTAACCAAATTTCTTGAATTTAAGGAATCCTAATTACTTATAAAAAATGCCATACAATCCAAATTACACAAAGCAAAAAGTGGAAAACTTATGAACAAATTTCAACTTTTTATACTTATTCTAAAATAATATTGTTTTAAATAATAACTGAAAAGATAAAAATAAGTTAAAAAATTAAAAACTGTTTTAACAATAACTTATTATTGAAGAAATATCTTCTTACCTCGAATTATGCTTAGAAAGTAATACTTTATCTATTAAAAATAATTTTCAATAAAGGAAGCAACAAAAGCTTTTAAAGCTCAATTTTTCAGTAATAGGGTTTAAAAATAAATAAATAAATAAATAAACTTCCCGTGGAAAAATTTCAAAATAAATTTTTTATTAATATTCTATAGTTAATTTTTAAGAAATGGAATTCGCGGAATATTTGAAAATGATTTAAGAAATGTACATGTTTTGTTTTGTATTCAAAAAAATTTGTTTTGATAAGCATGCAAATTAAAAAAAAATCAATGCAATTTTGAAACACCCTAGAGTGCACGATAAGAAATTTCTTAATTATTAATTTAAAAATATTAATTAATATTAAATTTATTTCTATCAAATTATTCAATTAATTTTTTTAATGAGACCTGAACAAATATTTTAGGCCTAATAGTTCACGAGATATGAATTTGTTAATTAACACGGCGCGTTTTTCAGGAAATAAAAATCAATTTTGAATTTTCATTGTTCCGAAAAAAAAATGATCGGGTTTTTTTCTCTTTAATTCTGCAATTAGATAGTTTTAAGTATCAAAAAATATTTTTTATTTAATTTAAATTTTCGAAGATAAAAATTACAGTGTTGGGAGGTAATTTTTTTAAATACTCATATATTGTAAAAAAAATTTAAGTTAAATTTCGCCGAAATATCTAACAGATTGTGCAGTTTCTTAAGAAAGTACAGCACCAGAAAAATCTGAAAAATTGGGCATAATGCATTTGGGAATGTTGATTCTAATTATATTTCCAAAGTCCTATCTGAAATAGCGATTTGTTATAAACAATTAAAAAATTTTTGTCAAAATCTTTAACACAATTTTAACTAAATATGCAAAAGCTATCAGATATTTTTGCGAATTTCATCTCACTAATTTGTTTAAACAAAATACAAATGTTTTTAAAAAAGCGATCATCCACCTTTTTGTCACATTTATAAGTTAAATTTTTCAAATTTTTTGTTATACTTAAAACCATCTAATTTGAGATTCCATGAGGATGAATTCAATTGCGATTTTTTTTCTACAATAAAACTTCATCGTCGCTTTTTTTCTTAAAAATACACAATGTTAAATTAACAAATTAATATCTTGTAAAATATTTTTGTAGGGTATTCTCTAAAGGCTCATTTCATATCTAATTCTGTGCTCTAAAAAACAAAGTTTGTTAAATTTTTTGCATATCTCTTCATTGAAAATAACAATCCAAAACAAAATTTTGAAAATATTTAAATAATCCAATTATTTTAAAAGTTCTTCGTGCAGCTAATTTTCATAAATGGCCTTCTTGCGCCTAATTCAAATAAACTTTCTAACTGAACATCTAAGATAATTATTTAAAAAAAAAATCTGTTTTAAGAAATCGAAACGATATGAAAGTACATATATGGTGCTACGGAGTTTCAATTTGTGACTACTTTTTTCACGCTTTAAAGGGTCTCAGGGGCCACCAGTGTTCGGAGCCAGACGACTGGAAAAACTGTAGAAGATGGGGATGTTGAACAAGTAAGAGGGTCGTGATAATCACAGAGGGTCGCTGGTTACGTTGGGGAGATTCGGTCCTTCGCGTCTGAAAAATTAAGAGACGGCAAGAGGATACTGCTGCGGTTAATGGTCGTTGCAATATTCACGCCCTAGGGCTTTTAGAACTTCTACAACCCGAAATGAAAACTCTTTTCACCGCAGACGCAGTTAAAGCTCATTGGCTTTCGAAATACCCTTATTTTTTTATAATTTCGGCTAGTAAAACAAGTTTCGAAAAAAACAATGATTATAGAATTATTATTTTCTATTATTATTATTATTATTATTATTATTATTATATTATATCATTATATTATTCAGTTTGCTCAAGACTATTCCTAACTCTAAGATTAACTCTGCCATTACAACTTAATCATCTTCGAACGCTAACCCACGTACCTTCACTGTTCGAAGATCCTTTTTCGTCGAAAAGTGCCATTCTTAGATACTTTTTCAGGAATATAATTTAGATTATATATTTTTGATTTGTCAAGAATCTTCTTGTTACTTATTCAAATTATTTAAATAATTTATACTTCTCTCAGTTATCGGTCAGTACCAAAATTATAATAGGCTAAAGTAATAACATTCGTTTTGTAGCTATTCTAGAGAAAAACAGCGTTTAAAAAATCTTTAACCGTTACGTGGACCGAGGTGAAAAAGTGTTTTAAATTCCGAT
>JAAAKG020103836.1:0-15764 GCA_010014905.2 Druon quercuslanigerum | reverse complement strand
ATTCGTTTTCTAGGATTTCGTGAGGAATGACAGGTGATACGTTTGATAGTATTATTCTTTTGAGTGGATTGATAAGGTGGATTGGTAAGGTGGATTGATAAGGGTGGGGGAGTGCGGTTGCACTCCACCAGTGGTTTTTAGTGTGCAATATTATGTAATCCTGGAACACTGGCACTGTTAAGATTATGCGCTACACCAAAACTCTCGAAACGCTCGAAACTGTAGCCGCTCGTTGTAGGCACAACCTTTCGCGTCGGCAATCAAGCTAAGACTGAGTTATATTTTAAACCAATAAAAATGAATTTTCAACTGAAAATGAAACAGTTCAATTTCAAGTTTAAAAAAATAAGCTTCAAACAAACAAAAAACAATTTTTAACAAAATAGTCGAATTTAGAATCAAAGAAAAGAATTTTTATCAAAATCTTAAAATCTGTATTGCAAAAAAAAATCTTAACAAGTGGTTCAACTTTTAAAAAAAAAAAAAAAGGTTTTCTAACAAAACAGTTATACTTATAGCCAATAAAGATGAATTCACACTGAAAAAGAAAACAGTTTATTTGTTAGTTAAAAAAATAATAATTTTCAAGCAACAAAAAAAAAACAAATTTGAAAAAAAAATGGTTAAATTCTCAACTAAAATTATAAAACTTCAATGTAAGAAAAAATAAATTTTTAACCACAATTTCTAGTTTAAGAGAATAATTTTTAAACCGCAAAAAACAAATTTGAAAAAAATTATTTTTAAATAAAATTATGAACTTTTAATGCAAAACAGAATTTTTTTAACCAAAAAAGCAATAGTTTAATTTCCAGTTTAAGATAATAATTTTCAAAAAACAAAAAAGGAGTTTTAATTAAAGAAAGGAACTTTAAAGAAAACCTATTTATCTTTAACGGAAAAAAATTAATTTTTAACAATTAAGTTTAATTTTCGACCTAGAATGATGAATTTTCAGAAAAAAAAAAAATTAATTTAAATAATTTGGATCAAAAACTTAAAATCTGTAACGCAACAAATGAATTTTCAACAAGCGGTTCAACTTTTAACGACAAAAATATTTTTCAACAAAACAGTTATATTTTAAACCAATAAAAATGAATTTTCAATAAAAAATTAAAGAATTCAATTTCAAGTTCAAGAAAATAATTTTTCAAGAAACAAAAAAGAATCTTCAACAAAGTAGTCAAAAACTTAAAATCTCCAACTCAAAAAGTTAAATTTCAAACCCATAAAGATGAATTAACAACAAAAAAGAAAACAATTCAATTGTCAGGAAAAAAAATGAAACAACAAAAAACAAATTTTGAAAAAAATAGGTAAATTTTCAACTAAAATTATGAATCTTCAATGCAAGAAAAAATAAATTTTTCAACCAAAAATGAAATAGTTGAATTTTTAGTTTAAGAGAATGATTTTGAAATATCAAGAAACAAATTTTAAATAAAATTATAAATTTTTAATGCAAAAAATGAATTTTTAACCAAAAAAGGAATAGTTCAATTTCCAGTTTAGGAAAATAATTTTAAAACAAAAAAAAAAGTAGTTTCAATTGAAGAAAGGGGCTTTAAAGAAAACCTATTCATTTTTAACGCTAAAAATTAATTTTTAACAACTAAGTTTATTTTTCAACGTAGAACGATGAATTTTCAAACAAAAATTTAATTCAAAGAATTTTGTTCCAAAAATGAACAGCACACAGCAAAAAACAAATTTAAACAAAAATTATTTTTAAATAAAATTATGAATTTTTAATGCACAAAATGAATTTTCAACCAAAAAATCAATTTTTTAATTTCCAGTTTGAGCAATTAATTTTAAAACAAACTAAAAATAACTTTTTAACAATTAGGTTTATTTTTTAACGTGGAACGACAAATTTTCCAAAAAAATTTAATTTAACAAACAAAAAAGAATTTCTAACAAAATAGCTGAACTTTTAGTCGAAGAAAAGAATTTTTATCAAAATCTTAAAATCTGTAATACAAAAAAAAGAATTCTTAAAAAGTGGTTCAACTTAAAAAAAAAGGTTTTGTAACAAATCAGTTATATTTTTAACCAATAAAGATGATTTTACAACGAAAAAGAAAACAGTTCATTTGTCAGTTAAAAAAAATAATAATTGTTACAAAACAAAAAACTAATTTTTTTAAAAATATTTAAATTCTCCACTAAAATTATGAATCTTCAATGCAAGAATAAATAATTTTTTTAACCAAAAATGTAATAGTTCAGCTTTCGTTCTTCTTTCTTCTTTTTAAAGAATTTTGACCATAAACTTAAAATCTGTAATGTAAAAAATGTATTTTCAACAAGCGGTTCAACTTTTAACAAAAAAAAGATTTTTCAACAAAACAATTATATTTTACACCAATAAAAATGAATTTTCAACTAAATAGTCGAATTTATAATCGAAGAAAAGAATTTTTATCAAAAACTTAAAATCTGCAACATAAAAGAAAAGAATTTTTAATAAGTGATTCAAACTTTAACCCCCCCCCCTCCCAAAAAAAAGATTTTTTAACAAAAAAGTTACCTTTTCAACCAATAAAGATGAATTTACAAAGAAAAAGAAAACAGTTCAATTGCGATTTAAAAAAAAATAATTTTTAAACAACAAAAAACTAATTTCGAAAAAAATATTTTAATTTTTAACTAAAATTATGAATCTTCAATATAAAAAAATAAATTTTTAAACCAAAAATTAAATAGTTCAATTTTCTGTTTAAGAGAATAATTTTCAAGCAGCAAAAAACAAATTAAAAAAAATTAGTTGTAAATAAAATTATAAATTTCTAGTGCAAACAATGAATGTTCAACCAAAAAGGCAATAGTTTAATTTCCAGTTTAAGAAATTAATTTAAAAAATGCAGTTTTAATTGAAGGAAGGAGCTTTAAAGAAAACATATTAATCTTCAATTAAATTTTTAAACAAACAAAAATTTACAACAAACTATTTGAATTTTTAATCGAAAAAAAATTTTTTTATCAAAAACTTCAAATCTGCAATGCAAAAAAAAAGAATTTTTAATAATTGGTGCAACTTTCAAACAACAACAAAAATAGATTTTTTAACAAAACAATTATGTTTTTAACCAACAAAATTGAATTTACAACGAAAAATAAAACAGTGTATGTGCCACTTAAAACGATTAATCTTGAAGCAACAAAAAAAGAATTTTGAAAAAATATTTAAAGTTTTCAACTAAAATTATGAATCTTCAATGCAAGAGAAAATAAATTTTTCAGTCAAAAACGAAATATTTCAATTTCCAGCTTAAGAGAGTAATTTAAAAAAAGTAAAAACCAATTTAAAAGAAAGATAAATTTAAACTAAAACATGAATTTTCAACCAGATATAAATTCTTCATTGTCTTCTTCTTCTGGTTACCTGGATGATGTATTAGTAAAAAAAATTTAACAATTTTTGCAAAAACACCTTTTTTATTTGAACCCTCCAGCTTACAAGAAGACGCCTCAATACATTATTTCAACTGTAGTGATAAGAAGCTTCCGAATTTTATGGAAATAGCCGAAATAAGAGTATTTTTGTTGAAAATAGGGGGACGAATTCTTTTCAATAAAATGAGTGAAGTTTTAACGAAGTAGTTTAATTTTCATTAAAAACAGAGGAATATCCAGCCAAAAATAAAATAGTTAAATTTCTAATTTAAGACAATAATTTTCCAACAAACAAAAAAGAAGTTTCAATTGAAGAAAAGAACTTTAAAGAAAACCTATAATTCTTTAAAGCAAACAATGAATTGTTAACAATTAAGTTTAATTGTCAACCTAAAATGATGAATTTCAAAAAAAAAATTAATTTCAAGCATTTTGATCGAAAACTTAAAATCTGTGACGCAAAAAATTAATTTTCAACAAGTGGTTCAACTTTTGACGAAAAAAAGATTTTTCAACAAAATAGTTATATTTTAAACCAATAAAAAAGAATTTTCAACTTATAAGAAACAATTCAATTTCAAGTTTAAGAAAATAATTTTTCAAGAAACAAAAAAGAATTTTCAACAAAGTAATTGAATTTTTAATCGAAGAAAGGAATATTTATCAAAAACTTAAAATCTGCAATGCAAATCAATGAAATTTTTAATAAGTGAAATTGCCATTGAAAACATTAATCTTGAACCAAAAAAGAATTTTTAAAAATAATTAAATCTTCCAACTAAAATTATGAATCTTCAATGCAAGAAGAAATACATTTTTCGACTAAAAATGATATAGTTTAATTTCCAGTTTCAGACAATAATTTTCAAACCGCAAAAAACAAATTAAAAAAACAGATTACTTTAAACTTGAATTATGAATTTTCAATGCAAAGCATGGATTTTGAACCAAATATAAAATAGTTCAATTTCCAGTTTAGAAAAATAATTTTCAAACAGTAAAAATCCAATTTAAGAGAATGCTAAATTTAAAGAAAAATTTTTTGAACTAATATTGTGAACTTTCATTGCAAAAAATGAATTTTTTAAACAAAGAAATAAAGTTCAATTTCCAGTTCAAAAGAATAATTTAAAAAAAAACAGTAAAAAACAATTTAAAAGAAAACTAAATTTAAAAAAAATTACATTAAACTAAAATTATGATTTTTCAATGCAAAACGTGAATTTTCAACCAAAAATATAAAAGTGTAATTTTCAGTTAAAGAAAATAATTTTTAAACAAACAAAAAAGAAGTTTCAATTAAAGAAAGGGACTCTAAAGAAAACTTGTATATCTTTAATGCAAAAAATGAATTTTTAACAATTAAGTTTAACTTTCAACCTAGAATGATGAATTTTCAAAAAAAAATTTCTTTCAAAGTATTTTGACCTAAAACGTAAAATCTGTAACGCAAAAAATGAATTTTTAACAAGCGGTTCAAGTTTTAACGAAAGAAAGATTTTCCAACAAAAGAGCTAAATTTTATACCAATAAAAATGAATTTTCAAATAAAAATGAAAGAGTTCAGTTTCAAGTTTAAGAAAATAATTTTTCAAGAAGAAAAAAGAATTTTTAACAAACTAGTGGAATTTTTAATGGAAGAAAAGAATTTTTATCACTAACTTAAAATCTGCAATGCAAAAAAAAGCATTTTTAATAACTAGTGCAAATTTTAAACAACAAAAAAAATAGATTTTTCAACAAAACATTTATATTTTTAACCAATAAAGATGAATTTACTACGAAAAATAAAACAGTTCAATTGTAAGTTAAAAAATATTAAACAACAAACAACGAATTTTGAAAAAATAGTTAAATTTTCCAACTAAAATTATGAATTTTTAATGCAAGAAACAATAAATTTTTCAACCAATAATAAAAATTTTCAATTTCCAGTTTGAGAGAATAATTTTTAAACAGTTAAAAACAAATTTAAAAGAAAGCTAAATTTAAAAAAATAAATAAAATAAATTACTTTAAACTAAAATTATGAATATTCAATACAAAACATGCATTTTCAACCAAAAATAAAATAGTTCAATTTCCAGTTTGAGAAAATTATTTTCAAACAAAAAAAAAGTTTTAATTGAAAAAAGTAACTTTTAGGAAAACCTATACATCTTTAACGTAAAAAATTAATTTTCAACAAGTGGTTCAACATTTAACGAAAAAAAGTTTTTTCAACAAAACAGTTATATTTTAAACTAAAAAAAATGAATTTTCAACTAAAAATAAATTAGTTCAATTTCCAGTTTAAGAAAATAATTTTCAAACAAACAACAAAGAAGTTTTAATTGAAGAAAGGAACTTTAAAGAAAACCTATTAATCTTTAACGCAAAAAAATGCATTTTTAACTATTAAATTTAATTTTCAACCTAGAATTATGAATTTTTAGAAAAAAATTTAATTCAAAGAATTTTCATCAAAAATTAAAATCTGTAACGCAAAAAATGAATTTTCAACAAACGGTTTAACTTTTAACAAAAAAAGATCTTTTAACAAAACATTTATATTTTAAACTAAATGAAAAAGTTCAATTTCCAGTGTAAGGAAATAAGTTTCAAACAAACAAAAAAGAATTTTCAACTATCAAAAACTTAAAATCTGTAACGTAAAATAAAAAGAATTTTTAATAAGTGGTTCAACTTTTGAACAACAAAAAACCGTGAAAAACACAATTAAAAATGAAGTTTAATTTTAAAAAAATACATTAAACTAAAATGATCAATTTTCAATTCAAAACATAAATTTTCAACCAAATATAAAATAGTTCAATTTCCAGTTTAAGAAAATAATTTTCAAAGAAACAAAAAAGAATTTTGAACAAAATAGATGAGTTTTCAGTCGGAGAAAAGAATTTTGATCAAAAACTTAAAATCTGCAATGCAAAAAAAAAGAATTTTTAATAAGTGGTTCAACTTTTAACAAAAAAAAGCAGATTTTCCAAAAAATCAGTTATATTTTAAACTAATAAGAATGAATTTACAACGAAAAATGAAACGGTTCAATTGTCGCTTCAGTAAATAATAATTTTTAAACAAAAAGTACAATTTTCAGTTAGGGAAATAATTTTAAAACAGCAAAAAAAATATTAGGAAAAAGATAAATTTAAACAAAAATTACTTTAAACCAAAATAATGAATCTTCAATGCAAGAAAAAATAAATTTTTCAACCAAAAATAAAATAAACCATTTCCAGTTTAAGAGAATAATTTTCAAATAGCAAAAATAAATAACAAAAAAAATTTAAATTAAAAAAAAATTATTTTCAGATAATATTATAAGTTTTTAATGCAAAAAATTAATTTTCTACCAAAAACAGAATTGTTTAATTTCCAGTTTAAGAGAATACTTTTCAAACGGCAAAACACAGAATTAAAAAAAGGCTAAATTTAAAAAAAAATGACTTTAAACTAAAATTATGGATTTTCAATGCAAAGCATGAATTTTTTAACCAAATATAAAATAGCTCAATTTCCAGTTTAAGAGAATAATTTTCAAACAAACAGAAAAAAATTTTTAACAAAATAGTTAAATTTTTAATCAGAGAAAAGAATTTTGATCAAAAACTTAAAATCTACAACGTAAAAGACAAAGAATTTTTAACGAGAGGTTCAAATTTTTACCCACAAATAAAAGATTTTTTAACAAAACCAATAAAGATGAATTTAAATAAAAAATGAAACAGTTTAATTGCCAGTTAAAACAATTAATCTTGAAGTGTGAGAACATTATTTTTAAACAGTGAAAAACGAATTTAAAAGAAAGCTCAATTAAAAAAATTAATTACTTTAACTAAAATTATGATTTTTCAATGAAAAGCATGAATTTTCAACCAATTATGAAATAGTTTAATTTCCAGTTTAGGAAAATAATTTACAAAAAGTAAAAAACCAATTTAAAAGGAAGCTAAATTTAAAAAAAAATTATTTTCAACTAATATTATGTAATTTTATTGCAAAACATGAATTTTTTAAACAAAGAAAAAAAGCTTAACTTCCCGTTTAAGAAAATAATTTTTTAAGAACAAACAACGAATTTTTTACAAAAATAGTTAGATTTTCATCAAAACAATTTATTTTCAACTAAAATCCAAAATCTTTAATGCAAATAATAAATTTTGAACAGAGTGGTTTAACTTTTAACAACAAAAAAAAGATTTTTCAACAAAACCGTCATATTTTAAAAAAATAAAAATTAATTTTCAACGAAAAATTAAAAATCTCAATTGTCAGTTAAAAAAATAATAATTTTTAAACAAAAAAATAATTTTGAAAAAAATAGTTCATTTCTCAACTCAAATTATGAATCTTCAATGGAAGAAAAAAAAATTTCAACCAAACATGAAATAGTTTAATTTCCAGTTTAAGAAAATATTTTTCAAACAGTGAAAAAACCAATTTAAAAGAAAGCTAAATTTAAAAAAATACTTTAAACTAAAATTATGAATTTTCAATGCAAAAAAAGAATTTTCAACCAAATATGAAATAATTCAATTTCCATTTTAAGAAAATAATTTTCAAACAAACAAAAAAGAAGTTTTAATTGAATAAAGGAACTTTCAAGAAAACATTGTAATATTTAACGCAAAAAAATCAAATTTCAACAAGCGGTTCAACTTCAAACAAAAGAAAAAGGTTTTTAAAAAAACAGTTATATTTTAAACCAATAAAAACGAATTTTAATCTAAAAAAGAAAAAGTTTAATTTCCAGTTTACGAAAATAAGTTTCAAACAAAAAAAAAAGAATTTTCAACAAAATAGTTGAATTTTTAGTCCAAGTAAAGAGTTTTTATCAAAATCTTAAAATCTGTATTGCAAAAAAAAATCTTAACAAGTGGGTCAACTTTTAACAAAAAAAAAGTTTTTTAACAAAACAGTTATACTTTTAGCCAATAAAGATGAATTCACAACGAAAAAGAAAACAGTTCATTTGTTAGTTAAAAAAATAATAATTTTTAAACAACAAAAAACTACTTTGGAAAAAATAGTTAAATTCTCAACTAAAATTATGAATCTTCAATGTAAGAAAAAATAAATTTTTTAACTACAAATAAAATAGTACAATTTTTATTTTAAGAAAATAATTTTCATAGAGCAAAAAACAAATTTAGAAAAAAAAACCTTTTAATTACTTCAAACCAAAATTATGAATTTTCAATGCAAAAAATGAATTTTTAACCAAAAATGAAATAATTCAATTTCCAGTTTAAGAAAATAATTTTTAAACAAACAAAAAGGAATTTTCAATAATATTGTTTCATTTTTTATTGAAGAAAAGAAGTTTAATCAACAACTTGAAATTTTTAATGCAAAAAATGAATTTTTAACAAGTGGTTTAACTTTGAACGAAAAAAAAAAGATTTTTAAAGTTAATAGTTATATCTTAAATTACTAAAGAAATGAAATAAAGAAATAAAACTGTTTTCAATGGAAAAAAATTATTTTTTCAACAAAAATGTAATAGTTCAATTTTCAGTTTAAGAAAATTTTTTAAAAACAAAAATTCAATTTTGCAACAATATAGTTAAATTTTTAACTAAGAAAGATGAATTTTTCAACCAAAAGTAAAATAGTTCAATTTTCAGCATAGAAAATAACTTTAAAAAACTAAAAAAATTCGTGTTTTTACCAAAATAGTTCAATTTTAATCTAAAAAAATTAATTTTCTACTAAAATTACAAATTCATAACGCAAAAAATGAATTTTTAACAAAGCAGTTCATCTTTCAAAAAAGAAAAATTATTTTTTTTATTAAGAATGGAATCGTTGAATTTTTTTCGTTCTCAGATAAAAGTTCGTCCTTTTTAGTTGATATTTAATGTTTTTGGTTAAAAGCTCAAAAGTTTGAATTAAATGTTTAATAATTTCTTACAAAAAACATTCTTTTGTTGAAAATGAATTTTTTAAATTATTAGCTTAACTATTTTATTGAATTCGTTTAATTTTTTAGTTGAAAAGCAATGCCCTTGGTTGAAAATTCAACAGTTCGATTAAAAATTTTAATATTTTCTTGAAAATTTCTATAATACTTTGTTGAACATTCTCTTTCTGTGGCAAAATAATTTTTTGAATTAAAAGTTGAACTACTTTCTTGGAAATTCGTTTTTTTTTTGTTTGATTAAATTTTTAACTTAAAATTTATTTTTTTCATTTTCGTTGAAAGTTTTTTTTTTTTTTTACTTAAAAATCAATGTTTTTGGTTAAAAATTCTACAGTTAGATTAAAAATTGTAATAATTTGTTGAAAGTTTCTTCTTTGTTGGTTGAAGATAAATCTTTTAAATTAAAAGTTTATCTAGTGTTTTATAAGTTAATTTCTTTCCAATAAAACTAATTTTTTTAACTGAAAATTTACTTTTCCTATTTTTGATTCAAAGTTTATTTGTTTAGTTGAAAATCATTGTTTGCGGTTGAAATTCAACTATCCGATCAAATATTTGAATATTTTGCTGATAATTCCTTTTCTTTGTTGAAGTTAAATTTTTTCAAATCAAAAGTTTTACTATTGTGTTAAAAACTGTTTTTTGTTGTTTGTTGTTTTTTTTTAAATATCATTATTTTACATAAAATTTATCTTTTCTAATTTTGGTTCCAAGTTTATTTTTTCAGTTTAAAATAAATGCTTTTGACTAAAAATGCAACTGGTCAATTAAAAATTTTAATATTTTATTAAAAGTTTCTATTTTGTTTGTTTTAAATCAATTTCTAAATTAAATTGTAACTAGTTTGTTAAAAATTAATTTTTTTGGATGAAACTAATTTTTTTAACTTATATATTTTTAGTTGAAAATCAATGTTTCTGGTTAAAAATTCAACCATCTGATCAAAAATTTTAATATGTTGCTAATAATTCCTTTTTTTATTGAAGAAAAATTTTTTTAAATTGAAACATTCAGTATTTTTTGAAAATTCGTTTATTTTTAAATTAGTTTTCTCAAATTAAAATTTAACATGCCCGGTTTTAGTCGAAAGTTAATCCTTTTTCGTTGAAAATTTAACTGCTAGATTAAAAATTTAATTCATTTGTTGAAAATTCTTTTTTTTTTTTGTTTTAAGTCAATATTTTTATTTAAGTTTTTAATGTTTGTTTGAAAGTTTATATTTTTCTTTGAAAATTATTTATTTGGTGTAAAACGCAACTATCTGATCAAAAATTTGAATATTTTGCTGATAATTCGTTTTGTTTGTTAAACATAATTTTTTTTAGTTAAAAGTTTATTCTTTTCAGTTACAAATTAAATTTTTTTCGTTGCAAATTCAACTGTTTGAATAACATTATTAATATTTTGTTGAACATTCCCTTTTTGTGAAAAAATAGGTTTTTGAAATAAAAGTTGAATTTTTTGAGTAAATTTTAACAAGTTTGTTAAAAATAATTTTTTTTTTATAAAACTCATTTTTTTAACTTCAAATTTATCTTTTCCATTTTTTTTAAAGTTTATTTTTTAGTTGAAAATCCATGTTTTTTGTTGAAAATGTAACTGTTCAATTACATTTTTTCACATTTTGTCGATAATTCCTTTTTTTGTCGATTTTTTTAAAATTAAGACTTTCATTATTTTATTAAAAAAACTTTTTTAATATTAATTTTCTCGAATTAAAATACAACATGTTCATTTTTGGTCAAAAATTTATTTTTTTATTGGAAGACAATGTTTTTCGTTGCAAATTCAACCAACCGATCAAAAATTTAAATATTTTTCTGATAATTCCTTTTTATTTTTGTTGAAGATGAATTTTTTTAAATTAAAAGTTTAAATGTTTTGTTAAAAAAATTTGTTTTTTGTTGTTAAAAGTTAATTTTTTAAATAATAAATGTAAGATTTCGGTTCTCGGTTACAAGTTCGCCCTTTTTATTAAAAATTTAATGTTTTTGGTTTAAATTCAACTGTTTGAATAACATATTTAATAGTTTGTTACTAAATCCATTTTTTGTCTGAAACGAATGTTTAATATTAGATATTTAACTACTTTCTGAAAAATTCGTTTTTTTGTTTTTTTTTTAATTTAATTTTTTTGCATAAAATTTATCTTTACTATTTTTGGTTCAAACTTTATTTTCTTAATTAATTAAAAATCAATGTTTTTGGTGGAAAATTCTACTGATCGATTAAAAACTTTAATATTTTGCTGAATATTTTTATTTATCGGCTGCAGATCATTTTTATAAATTAAAGTTTAACTAGTTTGTTAAAAATTATTTTTTTTTGAAGAAACTAATTTTTTTAACTTAAAATTTATCTATTCCATTTTTGGTTGAGAGTATATTTTTTTGTATTGAAAATTAATGTTTCTGGTTGCAAATTTAACCATCTGATCAAGAATTTTAATATGTTGCTAATAATTCCTTTTTTTATTGAAAAAGAATTTTTTTAATTAAAACTTTCAGTATTTTTTGAAAATTTGTTTATTTATAAATTGGTTTTCTCAAATTGAAATTTAACATGTCCGATTTTGGTGTTGAAAGTTAATCCTTTTTCGTTAAAAATTTAACTGCTAGATTAAAAATTTAATTAATTTGTTGAAAATTACTTTTTTTTGTTTCAAGTCAATATTTTTATCTAAGATTTCCATTTTTGTTTAAAAGCTTATATTTTCTGTAAAAAAATAATGTTTTTGGTTTCAAAGGCAACTATCCGATCAAAAATTTGAATATTTTACTGATAATTCGTTTTCTTTGTTGACGATATTTTTTGTTTAGTTTAAAACTCATCCTTTTTCGTTAAAAATTAAATTTTTTTCGTTGCAAATTCAGCTGTTTGAATAACATGCCTAATACTTTGTTGAACATTCCCTTCTTGTGAAAAAATAATTTTTTGAATTAAATGTTGAACTATTTTCTTAAAAATTCTTTTTTTTGTTTGTTTAAATTGACAATTTTTTACTTAAATTTTTTTTTTCTATTTTTGTTCGTTGAAAATAAATCCTTTCGGTTGAAAATTCAACTGTTTGATTAATAATTTTGAATATTTTGTTGAAAGTTTCTTTTTTGTCGATTGTAGATTAATTTTTTAATTAAAGTTTCACAAGTTTATTAAAAATAATTTTTTTTTATAAAACTAATTTTTTTAACTTAAAATTTATCTTTTTCTTTTTTGGTTGAAAGTTTATTTTTCAGTTGAAAAACAATATTTTTTGTTGAAAATTTAACTGTTAAATCAAATTTTTTTTTATATTTTGTCGATAATTCCTTTTTTTGTTGAAGATGAATTTTTTTAAATTAAAAGTTTAACTATTTTCTGAAAAATTCGTTTTCTTATAGTAATTTAATTTTTCAGTTGTAGATCGTTTTTGAAATTAAAGTTTAACTAGCTTGTTGGAAATTAATTTTTTTGGATGAAAATAATTATTTAACTTGAAATTTATCTATTCTATTTTTGGTCGAGAGTATATTTTTTTAATTGAAAATCAATGTTTCTGGTTCCAAATTTAATCTCTGATCAAGAATTTCAATATGTTACTAATAATTCCTTTTTTTATTGAAAAAGAATTTTTTTAATTAAAACTTTCAGTATTTTTTAAAAATTCGTTTATTTTTAAGTTAGTTTTCTCAAATTGAAATTTAACATGTCCTGTTTTGGTTCAAAACGAATCCTTTTTAGTTGAAAATTTAGCTGCTCAATTCAAAATTTAATTAATTTATTGAAAAATATTTTTTTTGGTTGTAAATTAATTTTTTTAATTCAAAGTTTTATTATTTTGTTGAAAATTCATTTTTTTGTTTTAAGTCAATATTTTTATTCAAGTTTTCCATTTTTGTTTGAAAATTAATATTTTTCGTTAAAAATAATGTTTTTGGTTTAAGACGCAATTATCCGATCAAATATTTGAATATTTTGTTGATAATTCGTTTTGTTTGTTGACGATAATTTTTTTGATTTAAAAGTTCATCCTTTTTAGTTAAAAATTTAATTTTTTGCGTTGCAAATAAAACTGTTTAAATATCATTTTTAATACTTTGTTATACATTCCCTTTTTGTGAAAAAATAATTTTTTGAACTAAAATTTGAACTTTTTTCTTGAAAAATCGTTTTTTATGCTTGATGAAATTTTTGTAAACTTTTGTAAATTTTTGTACTTTTGTAAAGTTAGTTTTCCTAAATTAATATATCACATGTCCATTTTTTGTTGAAATTTTATTTTGTTGTTTGAAAGGCAATTTTTTTCGTTGTAAATTCAACCATCCGATCAAAAATTTGAATATTTTGCAGATAATTCCTTTTACTTTTTGTTAAAGATGAATTTTTTTTAATTAAAAGTTTAACTATTTTGTTGACAATGCGTTTATTCTGTTTGTTGAAATTTAAATTTCTTTACTTAAAATTTTTCTTTTCCATTTTTGGGTCAAAGTTTATTTTTTTAGTTAAAAATCCATGCCTTTGTTTGAATATTCAACTGATCGATTACAAATTTTGAATATTTTGTTAAAAATTTATTTTTTGTCGGTTGTAGATGAATTTTTAAATTAAAGTTTCAGATATTTGTCAAAAATAATTTTTTAACTTAAAATTTATCTTTTCCATTTTTTGTTAAAAGTTTATTTTTCTGTTAAAAATCAATATTTTTTTGGAAAATTTAACTTTTGGATTAAATTTTATTATATTTTGTCGATAATTCCTTTTTTGTTGAAGATGAATTTTTTTTGATTAAGTCTTTCATTATTTTATTAAAAAAACGTTTTAATGTTAATTTTCTGGAATTAAAATATAACACGTTCATTTTTGGTTAAAAATTAATTTTTTTAATTGGAAGGCAATGTTTTTTGTTGTAAATTCAACCATTCAATCAAAAATTTGAATATTTTGCTGATAATTCCTTTTTCTTTTTGTAGTAGATGAATTTATTTAAATTAAAAATTTTTTTTGGTTGAAAATTCAACTGTTTGAATAACATGTTTAATAGTTTGTTACAAATTCCATTTTTTCTAAAACGAATTTTTAATATTATAAGTTAAACTGTTTTTTTAAAAATTCATTTTTTCTGTTTGTTTAAATTTAAATTTCTTTAATTAAAATTTTTCTTTTTTATTTTTAGGTCAAAGTTTATTTTTTTTAGTTGAAAATCCATGCCTTTGTTTGAAAATTCAACTGTTCGATTAAAAATTTTGAATATTTTGTTAAAAATTTCTTTTTTGTCGGTAGAAGATGAATTTTTAAATTAAAGTTTCAGATATTTGTCAAAAATAATTTTTTTGTTTAAAAATAATTTTTTAAATTAAAATTTATCTTTTCATTTTTGGTTAAAAGTTTATTTTTCAGTTAAAAATCAATATTTTTTGTAGAAAATTTAACGATTAGATTAAATTTTGTTATATTTTGTCGATAATTCCTTTTTTTATTGGAGATGAATTTTTTTAATTAAAAATTTCTTTATTTTATTGAAAAAACATTTTTTTCAGGGAATTTTCTGAAATTAAAATATAACATGTTCATGTTTGGTTGAAAGTTTATTTCTTTTAATTTTAAGGCAATGTTTTTCGTGGTAAATTCAACCATCCGATCAAAAATTTGAATATTTTGCTGATAATTCCTTTTTCTTTTTGTAGTAGATGAATTTTTTTAAATTAAAAATTTAACTATTTTGTTGAAAAATCTATTTTTTTGTTAAAAGTTAATTTTTTAAATATGAAATATAACTTTTCCGTTTTTCGTTAAAAGTTCGCCCTTTTTATTGAAAATTTAATGTTTCATGGTTTAAATTTAACTGTTTGAAGAACATATTTAATAGTTTGTTACAAATGCCTTTTTTCTAAAAGGAATTTTTAATGTTATAAGTTTAACTATTTTCTTATTTTTTAATTTTTTTTTAATTTAATTTTTTTACTTTAAATTTATCTTTTCCATTCTTGGTTCAAAAAATTTTTTTTTAATTAAAAATGAATGTTTTTTATTGAAAATTCAACTAATCGATTAAAAACTTTAATATTTTGCTCAATATTTTTATTTGTCGGTTGTAGATAATTTTTTTAAATTAAAGTTTAACTAGTTTTTTTAATACTTTAAATTTATCCTTTCCATTTTTGGTTGAATGTTTATTCTTTTTAATTGAAAATTAATGTTTGTAGTTGAAAATTTTAATGTTCGATACAAGATTGAATTACTTTGTTGAAAAATCAGTTTTTTCTTTTTAATTTAAACTTAATATTAAAATTTTTAATTTTTTGTTAAAAATTTAACTATTTGGTTTTCAAATTAATCTTTTTGGTTTGTCGGCCATTGGCAACAAAATTCTTCCACGATACTTGAGATGGGGCCCGGTCGATACTACACATATCGATACTACACATTATATGAACTCTACACATTAAGCGAAAACGTCGAG
>JAAAKG020103814.1:0-15764 GCA_010014905.2 Druon quercuslanigerum | reverse complement strand
GTTGAAAATTTTATTTTTAATTTTAAATTGAAATATAAATATTAAAGATAATAAATATTTTATTAATAAATATGATATTATGTAGTATCACGTGACATTTAAAGTGATTGGACAGATTTTTTGACTAAAAAGTGTATGTTCTGTCAAAAAACCGCTGTCAATTTTCACAGTTTAAATTTTGAAATTGTAAAAAATATTGTGAATCTTTAAATTTCAAATACTTACAATAGACAAATTATATGCTTTCTAATTGAAAGTTTTTGAAATTAGATAAAGCGTCCGAGGTCTAATCCTGTCAACTGACATTTCAGAAATTTTATATGACGAAGGAAAATCGGTTATTTTTGCAATTTTCAATATTTTTTAAAACTGGTGAATGTTTTTAGTTAATTTACGACAGAAAAATAATACACATTAGTTTTATGACATTTGATTAAAAGTTGAACCTTATATCACAATTGAAAGCTATTCATATGTTATCTACAAAAGTTTCAGTGGTCTAAACATGTTATCTGCAGTATGCTGTCGCTGGCTGTCTATTGTTTTTTCCGGGTTTGCATGTTTCTGCGTTGCTTTTCAAGCTGCTGACAAGTTTTATATGTCAAAATGTTTGGAATCGCAAGATGAGCATACATGTACAAGCAAAAAATTAAAATAGGTTATTGCAAAAATTTCTGAGTGTTAGTACTCGAGACGCGTCGCTCACCTTCGTCTTTACAGCGGTCTGTAGACGACAACATCGAAGATGTAAGGAAAGTAACCACAAAAAACTTTTGGCACACGTACACTTAACTTTATACAGACTGACATGTGTCTCACTGGCCTATTCTACGATTAAACTGAGTCGTTGTGAGAAAAAACACGGATTTCTCATATGATGTCATAAGCAGTTAATAGGTTTAGACGGCGAACCGATGCTCCAGATGCCAAAACGCGATTTTTGAAAATAAAAGAAGTCGTATTTTCGGCTAGAAAATTCAATAAACTGTTAGCAAATTTAACTACACAGTTGAAAATTGATATATTTTGTTTGAAATTCGTCCATTTTGGTAGAGTATCAATTTTTTGTTTCTTAAAAATACAACTGTTTGGTGGAAAATTGTTCTCTTTTGGTTCAGGACCGACCGACAAAACCAAAGGATGAGAGAATGGAGCATAAATGCGAGAAGGCTTTACATACAAGATCATTATATCGAGATTTCACAGTATTTTGTTAAAAAAATTTTTTCTGGCTGAATGTAAATGTTAATTATTTTAAAATCATGTATTTTGTTGATAATTCGTTTTTTGTGGTAAAAAAGTAATATTCGTTGAATGTTCAACAATTTGATTGAAAAATTTATGCACTTTGTAAAAGATGCATATTTTTGTTTGAAAATTCACTATTTTATAAAAAGATTATTTAGCGTTAAAAATGTAAACAACTGTTTGGTTAAAAATTCATCTGCTTCCTTGAAATTTGAACTACTTTGTTGATTCATAAGAAACATTTAGGCCCCCCCCCCATCTTCTAACGTTATTTTTAGATGACAAACATTAAGAACATTGCAAATACATAATTTTAAACGGTATATATGTGGTGTCCAATCAATTGCTATATATTTGTATGTTACTATAGTAATATACAACAATATACAATAAAATACAAAGAAAGTATAAAATGTGTTCCAATAATGGAAAAAATTGTAATTTCCTGTAATTTATTGTATTTATTTGTAGACGTCTTTAGAAATGCTTTTAGTGATTTGTACTTTTTTTGTAAAAAAATTTTTCACTAAAGTTGTTAACGAAATTTCTTAAAAATATTTCTGCTGTTGCTCAGGTTAGAAATTTTTTTATCATCTATTATATATTTTTAATCATTTGTGTGTGGAAGATTTAACCATTTTTCAATTATTACAATAAATGTTTACGGATATGATTATGCTATTATATCTGTCTGTTCCTAAGGAATTGTACTATCTAAAACTACGAAAATCTCATCTTACATATATTTAATGCTTGTAAATTCTCACATTTACTTTTACCTTTGATTATTCTGAATAATGCATTGATCTCCTAATTAAAATGAAGAAATACATCGAGGGGTTCTACGAAGAATAGGCTATCTTTTCGTTACCATTAAGAATTAATCTGACTCCATTTTGTATGAAATTTCGTAAACACGTAGAAGTGTTCAAAGAAATCAAATCTTTTCAAATGTCTTGTGTTGAAAGTTACAGGAGCCTTTATGAAATTACAAACTGTAATACAAAATACTGGAGTTTTGAATTCGTAGGAAATATTTCGAGAAATAATGGCTTACTTATTCCTCCTGAAAACTTAGTAAAACGAAATTAGCCTAATTTTTAAATCAACTTTTGGGACTTTTTTAGCTCTTCACTTTTTGTTCTCGCTTCGGTCTCATTTTCTTCCTATTTTTCTCAAGTTCACTTTCCCTATTATTTTTAATTGTTATTAATTTCTAAATGTATCGTTTATCATTTAGAACGTCTAAATGCAGATTTTAAATGTCGAGTCGTCGAAAAAATGATTGAAAAGTTTCAAATATTCCCAACAAACAGCAAACTTTACTCATTTGATTTTATCTTTCGTTGCACTAAGCTAGAGATCCTTAAGAAGGCTGCGAACTAGTGTGAAAACTCTGAGTTGAGTGAGTGAGAGATTCAGAAGCATGAAAAGCGCGCCTCTAAGGGTGAAGTTTTTGACGTCAAAAAAATTTATATTGGTCGTTGACAGCAGTGAGGCATCAGATAGCTATTAAAAAAGCTCGTAAAAAAAGTTTTTATTCTGATAGAAATTTTACGGTCGCATGGGAGTAGGTCAAATTATTCAAGATCGGCTGGTATTGCAAATATTAACCAATTTTTTCGCTTTTTTATTTTCTCGTAATAATATAATGAAGGTACGGTAAAGACCCCAGTAAGTGATATGCGACCGGTGAGTGACACCCTGGATTAATTTCTTTATTTATTAAAAAGTTTAGGTGAAATCAAAATTTAAATGACGGCTTAATACAAATCAGCATGCTTCAATATTAAATTACGTGTAAATATGTCCGGGGAATAATTTTCAAAGCAGTGTATCGCGGATGTCATTAACGCTTCCACTTGTATGAAGCACATTAAACATAAATAATTATTGATAAACAATGGAGACATTGCTGCCATCATGCTTTTAATATTAAGAAATAGCAACTTCACTTATGCTTATAAAAAAACTCGTGATTAAAGCGTCTCGAACAGTGAAAAGCTAAAGCTTGAACGATTGAAAGCTAATGGTGTCACTAACTAAAGTCGTCACCTCAATGATTAATTAATATTTTAACCAATTTCGATTTTTCTCAATCGGGTCCGATCTAGTAACAATGGAAAGGCCTTGTTGCTTTATTCGCCGCAACCCCATTGCTAGTAAGCGAGCGGTTTCTGACTTGGTGCAACCCTCCCATTTTTTGCAGATTAGATCCAGTAGAGAAAAATTAAATTTTCCTACTATTTTTTGCAGGCGATTTTCAAAAGCGTACATTACCTCCTTTCCGTTATTACCAAAAAATCTAATTAATTAATCGTTGCTTTTCGTGTGCTTCAATTCTTTTATATAAACTAATTTTTTCATAAAGAATTTTTTTCGAATTTTTCTAAATACCTGCATGAACCATATTTCTAAACATGTGTTTATGCCCATTCTTTACGATATGAAATATTCACGCTTCCGACCAAAAAATTTGAATTGTCATTGAATTTTTGTCAGAAATTCATTTTTTGTAAGTTTGAACTCATGAAACCTTGAAACTTGTAGTGTCAAAAAAATACCCTTTGGAATCGTTGATCCGTGAGGGCAACCGAGCTGGGCCCTCGGCGGGGGCCCTCGTGAAATTTCCACGCATGGAACATCAATGCGGGCGCTCTCTTCCCAAGAGGGCTCAGCGGGGCATTTTCCACACGGGTTGTTGGAAAAATGATATTTAGAGATGCTGCAAGCTCCATTATGAAGTTTCACATGGATTTCCCATAAGAAAAAAATACGTTTTTGTCAATTCTAATCAGAATCCTCAATATTATCTAAATCGAGTTAAAACCCAACATTTCTCTTCATAGTAAGCCATTTATACTTATAATTAGATGTTTACATAAATGTTTTAAATAACCTATTATTGTTTTTAGCAATTTTCTGATAGAATAGAGTTAGAAAGTCGTGGATTTTTAAAAAAATGTCCACTTCTTGTCCAATTTTCAATTAGAGGGATGTGATAGTTCATCAATGTTAACGAAAGTGATTGTTTAAGCAATTTATTATTATTGTTAATTATATTCTCTTAGAATAATGCTGCAGAATTTCAGTTTTAAAAAAATCCACTTTTAGTCTAATTTTCAAATAAAATGAGTTAAATAATAATTAATTAGAGTCAAAAAAATTAATTACATTTCTGAAATCTCTAACTTTTTGCCCAACTTTCAATTAGATTGAAGTAATAATGAATTTAAGTTAACTGAAAGAATTGTGTCAATGTATTATTATTGTTAATGATATTCTGTTTGCTTAATGGTAGAATCTTGCGGTTTTTCTGAAATTTTTAACTATTTGTCCATTTTCCATTAAAATTAACTTAATAATTATTTCGATTTAGCAAAAATCGTTGTTTAAATAAATTATTGTTGTTTATGACTATTTTCCTCTATATAAATGTCTGGTAGTAACGGTTTTTCCGGATAGTTGTACCTTTCTGTTCTTTCTTCACTTAGTAAGGTAATAATTATTGAAAGTTAACAAACAAGTTGCTTAAACAATTTGATAATGTTTATAACTATCTTCTCTCAGATAAGTCCAAGAAATTTTTGGTTTTTCGTAAAATCTTAAACTTTGCTTCGCTCTTTGCTCTTGTTTTCTTGTAAATACATTTTTCTGAAATAAAACAGATATTTGAAATATGCTTCAAATTTTCTACACGGATCTTATTGACTATAACTTTCCCTTGAATAAGTTACTGAGACTTCGCTGAGACATCGGTTAGAGTTTTTAAACATTTTAGGCTCCACCTCGTTCTCATAAATACTGATTATTACGCTCTCCTTTTTGTCGACTTTGCTGTTAAATCAATAATGATTTCGTGGCTAGTATGTTGTCTTGTCCCATTATCTTGTAAAATCGTGAACTTAATAATTAATATGAGTTACACACATTTATGCAAAGTAAAAAAAAAACATTTATTTATACTAGTATTATTTCAATTTGCGATTAGACGTCGCTTTCTAATAAGCCTTCCGAACTGCTCCTATAGTTCTTATGGGTTTAAAATACTATTAACAAAAAAATAACAAAAAAGTTAGCTTGTTTTTTTTCTGGGAATACCCTATGTCATTTTTCTTGCTTCTTTTCCCGGAGAAATGTCAAAAAGCAATAAAAAAATTGCGGAAAGAATTAGAAGAAAAACAAGAAGAAATTAATAAAATCAAGAAGACAGTAGAGAAAAGAAAAAAATAATACTTTAGATTTTATTTCAAAAAAGAAAAGAAAATTTGAGGAATATATAGTGATGCGTTTAGTAATCTACATTATGAAAATTTTATTTAATATTGAAGTTTAAATTATTTTAGTTCGTGACTGACTGGTTTACTAATTCCAATCGTAATGTAATTTTGAATATAAATACGGTAGTTGTATGAGATTTTTTCAGCTTGTAATAAAATGAAGAACAGTTTGTGAGACTTGTAAAGTTTATTCTGAAATTTCTGACCTTGGTATTCATCCCCAAATTTAGCCCCAGAGTTTCATTTAATGTAATCGAAGTCTGTGGCAGCCCTGGAAATGCATCAATCGTCTGAAAACTTGTTTCTGCACCGTTAGAATGTTGTACCTGTTATTTTTTCACGGGCTTTCAAATTAGTACATCCTTTCATTTTTACGCTTTGCAATAAACTTATTGTTGTAATTCAAAACAAAACTTTTACAAGTAATTTAAAGACCTAGTCCTTTCACCTAATTATAATTATTCCATTCTTTAGTTTTGTCTCTGGTGTGAGTTAGTTTTTTTGTTTAAATTAATTTTTTTAACTTTATTGTTAACAATAGTAATAAATTGTTTGAACAACCATTCTTGCTAACATGATTGAAATATTACCTTCCCCTGAATGAAAAATGAACAAAAAGTGAACATTTTTTTTTTAATCGCGACTTTCTAACTCTATTTTATGATAAATCTGCTATAAACAATAATATATTGTTGAAACAATTTATGTAAATATCTAATTATCAGTGTAAAGTGGTATTTTATATGCAAGAAACAATTTCCATTTAAAAATCGCAAAAAAATATAATTAGCGCCAAAATCTCGCAAAGCCATTTTTTCATTTATGGGCGTTTTTTGGGACCATGCACTGAGAAATAGCGAGCGCGCTGATTGCTGGCTTTAACCGTACCGATTATAATGGAAAAGTCTTTTTCGTTAAGCGCGGTTTCTGTACTATCAATACAGGAAAGACAACGGTCTCCACCGTAATTATTAAATTCCCCATCGTATTTGCTGCGCTGAATAACCTTCGTCAGTTTGACAGTGAGAATTGCTGTTATCGAGAGCAATGTTTACGTCGGGCAACCGTAGTGAGTCCGTTTTCATTCACCGGACTGAGTACGGTGGAATGGCTGAATCTTTGCGGGACTCTGTATCAGGTCGTGCGATTGACCGTCACAGATACAGCCAGTCAGAATGCTCAAAGTGGTGATTACAGCTAACTGGCAGGTCTCATTCTGCTACTGGTGATGTGACTGATATGTAAACAAATTAGGTTTTTATTACTCTCGTCAATATATAACCGATAATGCATTCTCATTTTTTAGCATGATAATGTGTTACTATAAAATAATTTATTATAAGTAGTTATGAAATAAGAAGCATCTAACATTAAAAATAATAATTTCCCGCACGTTAATTATATTTATGATAAATTGAATTAAAAAAAAATATATATCCAATCTACTTTTCAAAAAAAAACCATGCATGTTTGCAATTTTGACATTAGTGTATCGAAATTTAGAGAATTTTTATAATTACGGCCAATGGCAGCTCTTGTTACGGGAAACTAGCAGAACTAGTACGTAGAGCCCGGGCAGAGATTCAGATTATGCACAGCACTCAGTCCGGTAAACCAGTGATGGTGGCCCAGCGTAAACATTGCCGTTAAGAGCAGTAATGGCAGCTGTCACGTTTCCTGCGGTTATCTGCCAGAATGATCGCGGTTGACCTCGTTGTGACTACTGTATCGACAGTAGAGAGTCAGTTGATCCTAAATTATTTTTTTCAACCGTAACCAGTAAGGTTAGACTTTCTCCCATAAGTCTGTTTTATATATAAAACAGACTAATGGGAGCGATATTTAAAAACTGCTATTTTATTCATATTCTATGGCTAATTATGAAGAGAAATGTTGAGCTCCAACTTGATTCAGCTAATATTGATCATTCTGAATCCAATTTACAAAAACGGCTTTTTCCTATAGAAAATACGTGTGAAACTTCATGGGGCCTGCTGCACCTCTAAATATAATTAAAAAATGGATTAATTTTTGTGTGGATTCGAACAATTTTCCAAAGCATTTCTGGATCAGCCTACAGTTGAGCACCGCCGGATTGATACATTTGGACAAAAGATATCGGAAAAAAAAATTCACGAAGTTGTGCGTATTTTAATTTTTTGCTTCGTTTTTTAAAAAACACTTAATTTTTTCTTTAAAGTTATATTACTTTTGACCTAATTAAGATATTTAAGATTTATTTTCGCATTTTTATAAGAATACTAAAAGTCGATTTTCTCATAAAACCCACGCTTATATTTTTTGTCACTTTTTTGTTTAATTTTTACAATCACAGGGAAAATATCTTGTGAGTTTTATGTCGGCTAAATAGCTTTTGTGGCAAGGAGAATTTTGTTTCATAAAATCGAATTTTCGTATTTTAGTTTGCTTATAACAGATACGAAAAAATTTTAAGAAAATAGTTTGCACAGTTTGTACCGTTTCCGAGAAGAATGAAGAAATTCAATATTTATAAAAATATATTCACAAAAATGGCTGAGCAAACATACAACGTATTGAATATCTTTTTTATGTAACCAAAAATTTGTAAAAAATATTTAAAAAAATTAAAAAGTGGGGTTTAGCTCTTTTCACAGAAATTGCACATGTTTCAAGTCCTATTTTTTTAAAATTTTGTATATAAATAATCATTTGAAATGCAAAAATTTCTGTTCATTTTTTTTCTATCATTCTGTGGTAGTTTAAAATGTCTATGCAAATTTAAGTTCACAATAATGCGTCAAACTCGAAGAATACATTTAAATGCAATATGAAAAGTGTGTTCTGATTTTGAAAGTGTGCACAGAAAAGCTATTTATAATATAGTGAATAACATATTTGTATACTTACAAGTATTGGCTGCTCTGCTTTAACTGCAGTTTCCCAGAAAAAATTCAGTTTTTTTTGGATATTCTCGGAAACGGTACAAGATATCAGAAATGAGTAAAGAAGTTTTTTGTAGAACTTTTTTAACTATGCAAACTATTTTCTTAACATTTTTCGTATCTGTTGTTGTAAGCAGAAAACTCGCAAAAGATTTTCCTTGTAATAGTACCAATTTAACAAAAAATTGACAAACATTATAAGTGAGTGGTTTTCGAGAAAATCGATTTTTTTCACAAATCGCAAAAACACGTATCGCCTAACTGTAAGTATAATATTCATTTTTATTACAGTTTATAGTTTTCATTTAAATGTACCAAATTCTTAAGATTCCTTTTCGACATTCAAATAATTAATAAAGAATAATATTACGTTTCAAAGATTTCAAAACGTGTGTAAAAAGAATATAAAAGATTTGGAGACATTTTTGTTTAATTTTTGACGTTTACAAATTTTTCGGGTAAATTGAATTTTGCAGGGTATCAAGAGAATGAAAAATGATAAGATTCATGGGAACATTTAAAATAATTGTTTTTAAATTAATTCAAAGATAAAATTGAAAAAGATTACAAAGTATGTATTATTATTTCTTAAAACATTTAAATTTTTCTGTATTACATAATTTTAGAATTAATTCGAGTAAGCTTAAGAGATATTCAGAAGTTTTAAAACGATTTTAGTTTCAAGTTTTAAGACGATTTTAAAGCTTAATTTAGGAACATTAAACAATAAAATAGAAAATAGAATAAATACAAGAAAATATTTATGTAGAATTGAAGAAATTCAAAATGGGGTTTATGCATTAAAAGATTTTGAGACATGTAGATTCTGGAAGAATTCGAAAATAAACTTTAGACGCTTTAGAGGGACTTTGAAAGGTTTCAAGAGAATAACCAATTTTCTTGAATTCTTGGGAATATTATTTGAAAAAAAGTTGGAGCCAGTTGAAAATATTTTTAGGAATTTTAGACTTTTTCAATAGATTAGAAATATTAAAAGCTTTGGAAAAATTTCCAAAAATGTATTAAATATATCTTGATATCTTTCAAACTTCTAAGTCTTAAGCATCTTTAAAAAGACCCAAAATTTTTCCCAATATTTTGTAAAATCCTATAAAAGAAATTTCTTCTTTTTTGATACATCTGAAATATGGATTCAAAATTCTTAATTTTCTCAAGAACCTTATCAAAATTATATTGATATGAATGTACAAACTTGTCTGTATCATTTATGTTTTCTGAAAGTTGTCCTCAAATTATCGACATAGGAGCGAATTAGTTTTTGAAATTATTAGGTGTTGATCAAATAAACAATTTTTTTCCTCTGCGATTTTTGGTATGCCTGTTACTTTTTACAAAAAGGTAAAAAAAAGCTTATGGTTCTCATAACATTTTTTGTGCACATTTTTATTACATCCATTGATTATATAAAAGAAGATCAAACATGTTTTTTAAGCGTTATATCATAATATAATTCATTCTGAAAACAAATCTGCAAAATATAGATAAACAATGTATAAAAATCAGTTAGTAGTATATGCTTTTTTGTGCGTGTTTTGCAAAAGTGCCAGGCAGATTAAAAATTGCATACGACAAAATTTTTGACTTTCATAAAACCTAATACTATAAAAAAAAAATCGTACCAATTTCGATTATTTAAAGAGATACAGCATGATTTGTAAAAAATTTTTCATTAAAAATATTTCGAGAAAGACCACGAATTCGAAAAATCACGTTATACTGTCAGATTCTGGAGATCATTCTACATAATATACATTAAAATTTCGATGACCTTTCACATCATACTATGTATCTTACGTGGCTCCCGGACACGAGAAAGGGCTGAAATAAGCCGGAGGCTCGATTGAGGAAGGTTTTCTTGAGAGTGGTGCTAGATGTGCGTTACATTTAGCGTACAAATTGTAACCTTAGTAACCGCATACGTAACCCACCAAAACTTGCCGGCGTAGGGTGAAGGGCGAGGAAAACAAGCGTGGGGATGCCAACAGGCCAGGCTTACCTAAGTCAACCCAAGGCTGGGTAGTGTCAGATTCCTACGGATTAAAATACTTCCTCTTTCGCATGGCAAGCTACATTCCCTAAGTCTTTTTAAAATTAATTTTTTTTTTTGAATACTGATTACAGATTAAAATCATCAAAATGGGGTGGGGTGGGGGGGGGGATAAAATTGTCCGTGAAAAAGGATCCAAAAAAGGTAGTAGGAAAATTAAATTTGCTTAATTCATGAATGAGGAAATGAATAAAGAGCTTGTTTTTTTAACAATTTTCAGACAATTCTGATACAGAATCAGAACACGAAAATGAAGATGTCGAAATTAAAAATGCACGTGATCCAATTAGTACTGCGCCTGAGAATGCCGAGACTGAATCTAATCAATTAGAAATTATTTCTGAAAATAAAGATTCGCAAAATGATTACATGGTGCAAGATAATTTAGGCGCAAAAAATAGTTCATTTGCGCAAAACAATTCTGATCAAAGCGTCTATGATTCTGAAATTGCAGAGATGGATCAATTAATGGCTTCTCTTAAAAACTACAAAAAGACGTAAGCAAATAAGTATTATCACAAAATACTTCATTACAAATAGCAAAAAGGGAAAAAATTAAGCGTCGTGAATTTGAGGCAGATACGGAAAAAAGAATAGGATTAAAATCCCATATTAGAGCGATTGACGTTAGAAGGGACGATTTTAATTTCGTAGTACATTCGTCCTTAGAAGGTATTGCTAGAGAATGGTAGAACCTCGTAACTACTCCAGGTGAAAATGAGTTTAAATTCATGGAAAAATTAATTTCAAAATTCTTATAGAGATATTTTACAAAAGAAATTCGTACTGTATATTTAATTCGGGATATTAAAACTTTCGACAAATTTATTGAACTAATGAAAATGAGATTACATTCAGGAAAAAATTTATTTCAAAATTCTTATCGAGATATTTTACAAAAGAAATTCGTACTGTATATTTAATTCGGGATATTAAAACTTTCGACAAATTTATTGAACTATTAGAAACTTTCGATCAAGCAGGCTCGATAAGTTGTATGGGAGGTTACGATACTCGTAAAAAGTAGCGTTTATCAGCAAAATGATTTTGGTATATTTAATCGCGATAATCGAAATATGAGAAATTATAGGGGAGGTGAAAATAATTTCCAAAGCTCTTATCAAAATCAACAAGTGTTGCCAAATTATGAGAATAAAGGTTTTTGAAATACTAGCTTTGAATCAAATAATTTACCTCGTCATCGAAATAATGATCAATACATGGGAAAGGATAATGATCAATTTGGAAATAATTATTATTCAGGGCTGGCATATAATAATTATCCAATTCAGAATTTTCAAAATCAAGGATATTTTAATCCAAACAACAGCACTTATCAGAGCATTAATTCTTTTAATCATCAAAATCGATCAAATTTTGATTACGACGATTTGCAAAATCGTGCTTCGTATTCAAATTGTAATGATCAAAATAGAATCACAATAGAAATACATATCAGCAAAATTATGTAAACGGACGAGTAGAAGATAATGTTTACAAGCAAAATCCTAACTATGCAAATGCCTAGAAATACAAATCATCAATCACAAATAAAAAAGGGGCTTATAATAATCAGTAAAATACCTTGACGCCAAATAATATGACTAAACGAACTAAGAGCTATAGAAGTCGCGGAAAATATAGATAACCGCGATGAATTTTATTTTAATCAGGGAAACGCACATGCCTCGGGTAAATAGAAACTAAAACGATAGAGGCAAATCCGGGGCCAAAATATTTCAAAAAACCTCTACCTTTAGATATAAGGGGTGAACTTTTAGAAAACGATGATAATACGGTTGATAAAGAATTAGATAAATGTCCGATAATGATTTTAAATGTTGAGTACATAGAAACAAATGCATTAACAGAAACAGGTAGCGATGTAACTTGTATTTCTGAGACTGTTTATGAAAATAATTTTAATATTTTCAAACAATGCGAACTTTTACTAATTCTAGAAACCACAATTGTTGGTGCAACCGGGGAAAGACCTACAAAATTAAAGCATTAAATTTATGCAGAGTTCAAAATGGACGTCTGGGAAGGTTCATACGTCTTTCTAATTGTTCGTAGACTTAACAAAGAATGTATTATTGAAGTGGACTTATTGAGAAGATTAAAAAGTAAACTGAAAGAAGAAGGTATTTAAAGAATTCGCATAATAATGGATGCTGTAAAATGTCCAAAAAGAAAGATACATAGAATTTTTAAGGAAGTATTTAGAACCCGAATAAAATTTTCCAAATGTTGTCAAGCAAATTAATACTATTATTTGTTTTGTTTATTATTTATTTTAATACTAGTGCGTTGGCTTGCTTCTTAAAAGTATGATGAAAAGTACTATGAATTTTGTTTTCGCTTTTAGATCTATTCTAGTAAGAAGTTCCGTTACTGAGAAAACAATATGGGGATACGGACCTCGGTTAAAATTCCCTTCACGATCCTTAGATATTTAATAAATTTTAGAAGGTTTGGAATAAGGTGTAATGTAATTATTACGAAGTATTAAGAAGTAGGAATAAATAGAAAAATAAATAAAATAAAAACTTGTAAAAAAAATATCTAAAATAAAATAATATAGCAGATAGTTTATAAACGAATGTATGAAATTCCGTTTGTATACATTCGTTAAAAGGGGCATCCGTGATTATCAATTTCTTGAAATTGAAGAATTACAAATCGATTATTTTTTTAAAAGAATTCTTGAATTTAGAGGGGCATCAAGCTATATATGTATATATAAGATTGAAACATCGAAATACTATTCTTTCACAGATTAAATTTTTTCTGTTCTCCATTAAGACCACTAAATCATTTACGTTCCCGGCAGCGTTGAGGCGGTCCGCTCTATTTTCTTAATTAAAATTAGAATCACAAAGCTACGGAAGAATATATATTAATACGCCCCTGAGTCAAAAATGGACAACTAAGTTATAATTCACGAAATCATTCGAACATTAGATCAATTGCACGCGCCATCAGTTAATAAATGGGGATAGCGTGGGACCAATGCACTTTATATATTGATCCCGGCATCGGTACTAATTCTTCTTCTTTCAAGAGCTTCACCGAGGAGTGACGTGCTTGATCGATGGAGACCTTGTTGTGCAGATTCACACTCTAAATTTTTGAATGCACAAAGTAAGAATCACTTTACGTCTTTTAAAAACTTAATGGAGTAGATTACTTGAAACTGAAACCTAGAAGTAGAGCGAAACTCGTAAAATATAAATATTTCAATTATGTAAAATAATCTCAAACAGATCTTATGAGAGAGATCTATCTCTAAATTACGCAATCATCTCTCTCCCTCGGGTGCATTCACAATCCGTGATTTTTGTTGTTTTATTTATTATTATTTAAAATTTTAGTAGGAAATTTTACTGCAAGAATAAGTCTTACTTATTTATTATACATCTAATGTTCAAGTTTAGTTGTAAAATGTTCAGGGCTAGTTTTAATGTCCTATCAGGATTGGGGCCAATTAACATTGTTGGTTGCAATTGACTGGAAAGGACAAAGTAAACGCAGATTGAACGAATCTCTTAATGAAAATAAAGACCAAAAATTAATACAATTTTTCGGTATATAAAAAATCACTTATTAAAATCAGCCAAAGGCAGAAGTTAAATTGAGAATATTGATAAGCGCAAAGTCAATCCCCGGTTAGAGAAAAGTGATAATGTTACAAAGTCCTCCGTCAAGAAGCCGGTTTCCACTGTATAAGGCTTCATAGTCGCATGGAGAATGTCTTCAAAATCATCTCGTTTAGAAAAATGATTCCAGAAGGCTTTACTTTAAGGTTTACTAGTACATCACAGACGCAGATGATGTGATTTATTGTTTCTTCACGAAAGCGACATTTTCGACAGCATACTTAGCTGAAGTCCACGAGGCTCTGTAGTAAGAATCAGGACCGTTGCGGGCCTTTATATTCTCCCTTTTTCTAAGTATATCAGCTTTATCTAGATTTTCCAGACACTTCGAGCGGTTCTTGCAGGCAACTCCAGACAAGTCTAGATGTAATCTGTTTTGAATGCAGAGTGCTTGCAGAGCAGCTTGGCTGTCGCATCATATGCAAAAGTGGTGATCAACGAAAACCCCCGTTTACGAATCTCCTCTCAACTGGCCTTACTAGCTTCAATTTTACCTTGAAATACGGTACACAATTTTCCCAGTTCATCCCAAATACATCATCCTTAGAGCCAGGGGAGTCTTCATAGTCCTCCCGTTGTATATGACTTCTCTTGTCTGTTCCCTTTTTGGCAAAGTCGTATATGACTTCTCTTGTCTGTTCCCTTTTTGGCAAAGTCACCTTAAATGTTTATGAACGAGAATTCTAAAAACATGTTATCAGTTATCACACGGTCAATAGTTTCCCAGCTTGCCTTACCGGAAATGTTATTTTCAGAAAATCAGAGAGACCGTCAAAAGTTGAACCAATCTGTTTTCTTATAACGAACAACTTTTTAACTTAAATTAGTGTTATATTCCAAGTTAAAAAAAAGTTTTCGTAGTATGTAGCGCGCCACAAAGATGATCAAGATAAACAATATATTTTGAAAAAATTGTAATAGGTATTGCTAGATCATAAGAGGACATTCATGTTTGTTCAATACGTCGTTAAAACCGTCTCGGAGACGCGAATAAAATACATCAGAAATAGTACTTTAGTACTCCTAATATCAAACAAGTTTTTCTTGTACAAACAGAATAAACCATTTTTTTTAACTTAGTAAATCGGCACCAGTAGGTCATAAAAGGTTTCACAATAGGTCGATCGATGCGGATCGACTTGGTAAAATAATAACGATCGTCCTAAAGGAATATTAATTTTGTAAAGTTTTCTAGTACACTGGAACCAAGATTTCGTTAACATGGATTTGTGCGTTCCAAGAACTGATTCCGTGCATTGGTTTCCAATGAGAGGGGGGGGGGGGGATGTGTCATGCTCAGTGATGCGTAAAAAACAGTAGCATAGCAATAAAGCGCTGTAACGCAATAACGAAATTGAGAAACATGGATCACAAAAGAAAACCGGAAAAAGTTAATTTCGGCCCGGGAATTTGAGAGCTTGTAAATCATATCTTTGTTACATAAAATATCGTGCGCACCCAGAAGGCAAACCTATTTTTACTCTTACATGTTGGAAAAACTCATACTGAGGGCCGAATTTACCTTTGACGCCGCCCTAGGCTACCCAATGGAAAGGCCGCCCTTTGTCAATACTAATTTACCTAA
>JAAAKG020103803.1:0-15764 GCA_010014905.2 Druon quercuslanigerum | reverse complement strand
TAGTTATAACTTTTCCCACCAAACTGCAGTTATTAGGCAAGGAATTGGAAGAGGGGGGGGGGGCTTAGAACTATGAAAATCCCTGGAAGTCTCATAAACCCCTTCAAAAACTTTGGAAAGCCCTTACAATTTTTTAAGATTCCTTAAAATTATTTAAAACACTTGAAATCACTTGAAATTTCAAAATCTTTTAGTCTGTTAAAACCCTTTAAAATCAATGGAAATCCTTTAAGATCTCTAAAAATCGGCTACAATGCTGCAAATTCAAGCACGCTTGTTTCCCGCCAGTAATAAGGAAAACTTCATCGCCCTAGGCCAGTAAAGTAGCCCGCCCCCAACAATGACCTACGTGTGTGATGTTAAATCCTTCGTGTAATTAACAACGGAGAATATGATATAGATATATGTGGAGACAAAGGGAAATTACAATTTTGAGACAATTGTTTTTTAATTGTGTCACGATAAACGAGATTAAAAGGTATTTAAAATTGTTATATGCCGTTTCGAAACATAGCAAGTTTCCTCATCAGAGTTAATAGTAATCATTGATATTCAGGTAAATAACTCACGGAGTTTAAGAAAACAACAACAAATTGAAAGTATTGTGATAATGTTGTGAGTGCTCGTATAAATATGCTTAAAAGAAATATGTCCAAAAATGGCTGCATAAAAATCCAGAGTTTTAGGTGTTTTTTTTGGACTAGCCTGAAACTTAATTAAAAATGTGTAGTAGACCGAATAAAAGTTACCCATCCGATGCGAATTTCTAATAAATTGAAAAATATTATTTATCTTGTGCGATCTGAGCATACACTCCGACTCCATTCTAAATACAAGCGGACAAATGTTGCATGACATATTTTGTGTAACGCAGGCATGATTTATCCGTTTAATCAGTATCGTTTCAGTTGTAAAACTATATAATAATTTTTACTTTCTTATCAGAGACGGTATTAGATTTGTGTAAAATTTAAGCGCTCCCCCCGCCCCCCGTTTTAATCAAATGTCCACGTTTTGAGACCCCGGAAAACCGAGCAGCAGGTTTTTACTCAAAAAGACGAACAATTTTACTAACGACTTTTTTCATAAAAAAAATATCGGAGTTATTGCATTTTCAAAATTCTGAAAAACAAAACAAAATGAACATTTTAGGCTTAACAAGGCATAATACAAAAAAGGTCAGAAAAGGAAAAACATTGCATCTTGAACACTTTACTGAATTATTATAACATTTTTTTGAATTTTTCTGGAAAATCGAAAAACTAAATTTTGATTGCACTAAAAATAATGAAAAATCAAAAAATCCATCTTGCTGTCAAACTATGCAACATATGACAAAAGATAAGTGCAAAAAAATTGTGCTCCAAAAAAAAATCTAAAAAATTTTATTTAATCACTTTATATAGGACACGTAGTTTTTTTATTCGTAAAAACAACATCAATAATAAAATTTTTTTTTGATAGGATGCGTCATTTTTGTTTTATTCAAAAAAATTGCTCATGAATCATTTTTCGATAGGACGCGTAGTTTTTGTTTTAATCGTAAACAATTACCTTTAAAATATAAAAATTAATTTTTTGACAAATAGCACAAGGTACGAAAAAAAGTATTTACAAAAGTTGTTCACCCAAAAAAGAACTAGAAATTTGTTATTATTAATTTTTAGATAGGACAAGTAGATTTTCTTTTAGTCGTAAAAAATAAGAAGAGAGAAAAGAAATGAAAAGACAAACGTTGTTAAAAAATATCGACAAATTCGTCATAAACTATTGTTATAAAAATAAATTTAAAATAAAAAATTAACTTTTTGCAAAATAGACACAAGCTACAATAATATTTTATTCAACAACATATTTCGCCTAAATTTTATCTAAAAATTTGCTGAGCTTACGCCAGTATGTGTATTTTTAGTTTAAATCGCAAAAAATTTGTTTGAAAATAAATAATTTAAATTGATGGAAAAACGACATAAGTTGCTACAAAATGCTTCATAAAGCATTTTTTAAATATGATGTTCTTTATATTATTACATCATTAACCCATTTCCCTTTCGGGGTAGGCGTGACTCACTTGGTGGGGAAGTGAGTGATGTGAGGAAGGGACGTAGAACTTTTAGATTGATCTAGGATTCTTGTGTTATTAATTTAAATAACACGTTCATTTTGCAACACTGCTCCGACCCAGGTTGTTGTTCATTCTATGTAACAATCACCCAAAGTGAAGATCCTCACCAAGTCGTCATGTGAGATTCTACACTTGGGTCAATTAGTATCCAAGGTCTTTTCTTTCAAGCGTGATTTAGTCTACTGACATTGTTTTTATTAACTATTTTCCGTCATACTTTTCTGTGCTGGCATACTTCTGTAGCTGCTTTCACCTCCACGCATTTTTTCATGCAAAATCACGTTTTGCTGTGACCTCTTATGTTTCTTCTCACTAGGATCTCTTGCACACATGCTGAACATTCTTTCCGCAATCTGCCTCTGGCCACGCTGCCACTTACTTTACCTTGATACATTTGTTTCGTTAGTCGATCATCTTTCAATCTGTTAACATCTCCGAACCATCTTAACCGATTTCTTTAACATGTGTCAACTAGTGTCTCTTCTGCACCACATTCTTTAGGAATTATCTTTTTACTTACGTGGTCCATCAGAGTTTCCCCGCATATTATGCACAAGAATCTCATGTTAAGCGTGTTAATTTTACTCTTATCTTTTTCTCGCTAGGTCCATGTCTCGCTACCGCATAGTACAGTCTGTACCAATATAGCATTGCGTATTGCTATTTTTGCTTTATTTGATATATTTTTACTTTTTATAAGGGGCCCTGCTCTACCAATAACCTTCTTACCTTCGTTTATGCATCTATCTAACTTCTCATCTATTTTCCCGTCCCTAGTAAATAGGCTACAAAAGTATACAAATATATCAAATTGTTTAATTCTCTTATCATTTAATATAATGTTGCGTATTGATTTTTCCTTCTTTCCTTCGAAAAATATAGTTTTTGTTTTATTTTCATTAGTTTTGAGGCCCATGCTCTACATGCTTGCATTCAGTTTATTCAACATTCTTTGAAAGTCTTCGATTGACTCTGCCATAACAACCTTATCATCAGCGAACGCTAGCCCACGTACCCTTACTGTTTCGGGATCCACATCTTTTATGACGAAAAGAGCCATTCTTAAAGACTTGTCCCTAAATAATATAAATAACCATGAAGACATAACGCATCCCTGTCTAACTCCTTGCATAATATCGAAAAAGCTACTGAATTTCGCATTTAACATTGCACTTACTTTTCTACCCGTATATATTGTTTTTATAGCTTGTAGCAGCCTTACCGTTTTTCAAGTTCTTAATTATATCCTTAAGCTCAGTGACACATATTTTCTCAATTGAGTTTTCTAACGCATCGTGTTCTACATCGCAGTTATGTATCCTATAGCTTCATCTCCGAATAGTCCTCTAAAATAGTCTCTCAATGCGTCTAGTATCCCGTCTGCATCATATAGCATTTCCTCTTTACTATTTCTCATGTTGAAAAATTCTTTACTTTTATTTTCCTTCATTTTTTTATAAAGCAGTTTGTTGCATCCTTCAAAGTTATTTTGTATTATCTTCTCTTCTGCTCTAATTTTATTTTTACTTTCCTGAAATAATCTTTTCAATATCCTCTTTTTATGACTAATCATTTGTACGTCTATTTATTTCCTCAACGCTTAGATCTGCCATGTTCGAAGTTTTCCTGTAAGATACTTTCTTTGCTTTTTAGACAGCATGAATTTCATCATTCCACCATGCGTCACCAGATATTCTTCCTACAAACACAGTACCATACATTTCGATTGCACATCTAACAATGATATCCCGAAATCTAGTCCATACGCCCTCTAAATCTTTATTTCTTATGAGCGCCTTTTAAGTTGCCCTATCTATGCTTTCAATTATCTTATTTTGGAAATTTATTCGCACATCCGGTTTCTATAGGTTATCAATTTTAATTCGCATTTGTTTTGCTTTCTTGGTTATCCTTTTTTCTTCAACCCCGACTTAAGTTAATTTTGGAGATTCAGAACCCTTCATGATCCTTGTATCGTCGACTAGTTCTGTTAGTCTTTCAAGCGTCACAACAAAGCCTTTTTTACTGTGGCTCTTTCTTTTAGACTAGGTGTACATGTGGAGTATGGAGTAATGCCTGAACCAAGTATTTGTAATAAACAGATCTCTTTCTAAGCATAAGCCAGATAATTTATCCCTGATAGAGTTTGTTCTTGGATCCCCAAAAATACCTATTACTCTTTTTGTATCATGATGTTGGATGCTCACCCATCCATGCATTTCTCCTAGCAGAATTATTCTTTCATTATGATAGGAAATATTTATTGTGTTCTATGAAGTATCCCAGAAGGCGTCTTTTACTTCTTTGGAATCAATATCAACTAGTGCGTAGCATGCCAGGATAAATAAACTTCTAATTCTTACTTTCATTCTAGTCCACAGCAGTCTGGGCGATACGAAATCTTGATCTCCGAGATGCTGTTCCGCTCTTTCATTGAAAATCATACCTACTCCTTGCCTACCATGTGATTCGCTATCTACTACTGACCATATTTCAAATCCGCTTTTCAACACCTCGTTTTGTATTTCTCTACTCTCGCATCACCTTGTCTTTGTTTCGTGCACACATAAAATATCTAGTTTCCTTACGTGCATAATTTCTCGTAATTGCTTCATTGTTTAGATTATACGCCCAACTACCACCTTTATGCTATAAGTTTATTTTGGGAGTCGAAATCATGTTCAAGTTAAGTATAGTAATTCGTCATATGGTCGAGAGTGTAGTTATAAGGTCCGTCCTACTAAATTTCAGTGAATATGGGAGGGTCGACAGGAGGGGGGCAGAACTGGAACCGAGAGAGTCGTCTTAGGTTCATATTTTCATGCTGAGTAGGTCACAAGCCTTCAGCAGCGTTGTATTAGATGGGAGATCATGTGATCCCATCTGTTAATACCTGGTTGTTCTCTGGGCACGACCCCAGAGACTTAATATAGGGTGGATACGTTGGAGCTCACATATATAGAGAACTTGAATGCTACCCAAATTGCAAAACAACAGGGGAGAAGCCATTCTTCAGGGGAATTTGCAATTTTCGCGGCTTCAAAGTTGCATTGGGATCGGCCATTCGGTCAAGTCCGTGCATCTTCGGATCGAGTTTATGATAGTTGCCATAGATGCTCTTGAAACTTGGAATGGATAAAAGTTTAAAAAAATATAGTTCTGTTATGTTGTAATTACAAATTATAAAAGTGTTTGATTAATAATGAGGTGAGACATGTGGACTTAGAAGTAAACGTAATTTTTTTCTCTGATAATAACATTATGGAATGGTTGCTGATTGACAAATACTATAAAATAGTAATAATATTAGGGTCATTAACTACATTTACTTACAGCGATTAGAGCAAAAAGTTGAATCTGAACATAACCTCGAAACAATGATAGACCGGCCCGGCATGTTTATTATACTTCCAATTGATTATTCCGTAATATAAGTAATTTTTTTAAAATTTATATAAATATAAATATTACGTAACGTTAAACGAAGGAGGAGGGTATCTAAATTTTTGTTAGGCCCATGTTACAGTTAAGCTTTATAAAGAAGGGTTGAATTTTCGCAAAGATAAGCAGGATAATTAATAATAAAAATCTATAAAAATGGATTTTTCATGTCTTCTTCCCCTTCTAAACGATCTTATTTAACAATATTCCTTTATTTATTTTGATTTTCCATTTAAAATATGTAGCAACCATTTCAAATATTGAACATAAAATTTTATTAATATATAACTCAATGAATTATCGTTCAGAAATAGTTTTATTCTATTATACATTTAAATTGAATGTTAATGCACATACTTTTATCATAATTTGCCACAAAGTATTTTTAATTATGAGAGCAAACAAAATGTAAAACAAAAGAACGAAAATAATGTGAGAAAGAGCTGTTCTCTTCTGACATTTTATGTCTAAAGTGACGTATCAAGACTTTAAGAGTTTAAACCTACACTCCCAAAATATGTATGATAACGTATATAGTATACTTCCGTTGTGTGCTTTATGGAGACTAACTTTTTTTATCAAGATGCAAATTTAAGTGTCCTCTATCTTCCTTAGGTAAAAAGTCTGGCGAGATTTGATATCCGTGACATCCTCGTAAACAAAAGACTTGTTTTTTCTGCTCCTGAAAAAGATACATATAACAGATTATTGGCGATATGAAAAATCACTAAATGTCTTGTTGAAGAAAAAGGGCGGAGAAAATGAAGAAAAGTTTTTGAAATTTGTTAAGATTAATTTTTTATATTTAATTAATTTATTTTATTATTATTAATCATCAGTACTTAATATTATTAATTAATAATAATTTTATGTTTGTATTTTTTCAGAAACACATCTACTTTTCTTCTTTCGTGCAAGTTAGAACACTGAATTTGAAATTTAAATACTTTTTAATCATTTGTAATAAAAATATTATTTAGGAAACAGCTATATGACTCATCATTTTAAAATGTAATTACCTATATAAAATTGAAAGTCTTTCAATTTAAAATATTTAAAGTTGGAAATGTTTCTATATGCATTGCTGTTAAAAAGTTGTGAAATTTGGGCCATGACTTTTTTTTAATGGGACATTAAATACCAACTAAAGTATTGTTTTTTAATAATTTACAACAATAATTGAACAAAAATACAAATTTCACAAACAAAAGTATCATATTGAAAGCTTTATTTCCTAAGAACACATTAAAGAAATAAGTATGTAATAATGATTAGAAATTTGTATTAAAATTTGAGTGCCTTTCCTAAGAAAAAGCAATCACGTTTAGGAGCACATTGTAGGAAAATAATGATTGATAACTTTCAATAACAAGTCATTCCCCTTAAGAATTTTGACTTTAATTTATAACATCACCAATAGAAGAGTTACAATTGAAAATCCTTTGCTTTCGTTAACACTTCTTTATAATAAAATTCATCAATTTTAATTTTTCTAGATTTATAAAGTGAACCGACGGGATTATTTTTCACCAGTTTCTTGTAACTAGCCATACGTGGTTGCTTAAATTTTCGGCAATTTGTACGCAGAAGATTTTAAAATTTACCTACTTTCAAGATCTCTAGGATTTCAACCATATAAAATAAGGTTTCCTGAAAAAAATAATTGTTAGCCAGCCTAACTGCTTTACATTTCAACCCATTTCACATTAATATATTTTTTATGATACATCACGCTCAGGTTTTTTAGTGTATCTCTCAATAGTTGATATATTTTTTACTTGATTTAAAAATCTTATACCATAAAATAGAACACCCAACTCACGGTTTAGTTACATCGTTGGAGGTTGCCTGGTTACTAATTCAGGGGAAGCGAAACGCAAACAGTCAGGGTTGTCTAAATCGCTTGCAATTTAAATACATAATATTACGCAATACCACAGCGCTCTTTTACTACGATGGGGTCCATAACAAGTCACCTGGGGCAAGCCTCTCTACGGCAAGTCACACCTGCGGCATGTCACACCAGCGGCTTGTCTCATCTGCGTCATGTCACAGCTCCAGCATCTCTACCTAGCAGCTTCTCTCTCCATTGGGAGGGATTCAACCAATATTATTTCTCTGGCTAATCAAAGGGGTACATTCCCGTCCCCACGACACGTTCGAAGAGGTGTAAGGATGTCACCATACATTATTTCTGTGATGATTCACGGGGATGCCTTTCCGCTCCCTTGCAAAACGTTGGAGAAGGGGTAGGGGATTGACCTTATATTATTTCTGTGACTCGATAAAAGGGTGACCAGATACAAAGGTGTTCTTATTTGGCCACTCTATAATGTACGAGGTTTGTTAAAAAGGTGCATTTTCAAATTTCGGGGACTACGTACATTCGATTTTTGATTTTTCCTATTGTTATGTTGATACACATGACCCCAACATATGTTGAGATTATCAGATATTTTTCATATTTCATTGGTTTTTGAGAAATATAAAGGTTAGGTGTGTTTTGGTGTGCTTGACGATTTTTTGCTATCGAAAAAATGGATAAACATATCTGTTTTAAATTATATTGGCATTCGGCAAGTCTACTTTGAGCAAGAAAAGTGTTTTTAAGTGGTACGACCTCTTCACAGAAGGCCGAGAAGGTGAACACTAAGGCTCAATCGTCTCAGTGGAAACATCCTGAAGCCCCAAGACCGAAAAAAGCACGCGAAGTTCGGTCAGATGTGAAGGTTCTTGCCAGCAGGTTGTACGGCCAATAAGGAATATTACCTTAGGTTATGCACCGTTCGCTTCAAGCGATACAAAAAAACGCCCCGATTTGTGGCGAAACAATTCATGGCTTTTGCATCACGATAACGTAACTGCTCTTACATCGTTGCTTGTTTGTGATTTTTTGGCCAAAAACAACACCATAATCATGCCTTAGCCAGCGTAGTCACAAGACTTTTTTCTGTTCCCAAAACTGAAAAGACCAATGAAAGAACGGTGCATATCAGAAGTGCTTCGAAGATTAGAAAAAGCGCTGGCACAAGTGTATTCTTTTTGAGGGCGATTATTTTCAAGGGGAAAAAATAGATATCTCGTATATTAAAAATAATGGAAAAGTAGATCACTTTGAATAGTTGCTTTTTATAGGAGAAATTTTTTCGGCACATTATTAATAAAATAAGTTTTAAATAAAAAAATAGTTTGTATAATCGTTACATTTTTAAAGAGTAGATGACAAAGAGTATCCCATTCTAAAAATTGGTTATGTAGATTGATATCACTGATTTTTCTCGAAGATGACAATTCCCGAACATGGTCAAATATGTCTTCCTGTAAATTCAGAGAAATGCATGTCATCAGCCTCTTACATCCCCTGAAAGTGCAAATAATTATGAATTACAGTTCACAATTAAAAAATATATATTGAAGAGTTTTTGATATTTTTTCCTATTATAAAAGTATGAAAGTTTAAAGTCCATATCTGATATTTTACAACTGTACAATAATAAAAGTGATTTTATCTGTAACATTTCCACCAAGGGCGAAAATGACATATTATTTATAGAAAGATGTGAAAAAGGTACTTCGAGATTGTTTCATCCAAATGATGGATTTTAATAATTGTCTTCTCAGAAAATGTTTAAAAGTTTAGTTAAGGCTGGTACATAAAGTGATTTTTTTCCACATTATTTTTCTATAAGATGTATACAAAATGTTGAAATTTTAATAACTGTTATCTTACAATGTATGGTCAAATAATATTGCTTATATTACTTGAATACTCTTAAAGGATTAAGGTAATATTGAATTGCTTATTTGCCATAAAGAGAGATTTTCTCGCAGCTTTTATAATATGATAATTATTATAGCTCTAACATTAAACGATTGAACCATAATTTTCTTATTAGCTTGTCAGTCTTATATGTATGCGTACATATAATTCCAAGAATTGAACACTGCATACAGCTGTGGTTGTATTATATAGATTAATGTAGACAATTCTGCTAAAATTTTAAAGATTTTTCGATAAGTTGAAAAGCAAGTGAGAATAACTTATGAATCTAAAGAAAGATTTGAGGAAAGATTGTAGTATATAGTAAAGCTGGTTTTGAAATAAGATCAGACCAATTTTCACCATTTTTTAAACATGTATTCGTAGATTACTGATATATTAAACCTAGATTGAACTGAAAAAAAATTATATATAAAAATCTAACAATCTACTATTCATTTATTCTGTTCACATTGAAGCTCCTACGGTTGCGATCGATTTTCGCGTGTATTTTATTTTGCGACTTTTCTTGTCATATCAGTGTGACAGTTTATTAGCATAAGTCAGTTTTACATCATATAAAATTTTTTTAAAAATGAAGTTGTGCCCATTGCATATAAATGCTTCATCATTGATTTTCCAATTAATTTTCTATTTTACATTAAAATAGTTTAATTTTAAAAATCATGAATCATTAGTTAAAAATAATTAATTTTTAATGACTCAGTTAGAAGATCCTAATTTAAGAATACTTAAGTTTTAAACAAATTTTGGAATTGTTTAGTTTTTAATTTATTAAGTATGTATTCATTGTTTTTAAAGTATCCAATTCGAAATCATATAATTATTGAAGTTTGAGCATATCTGACCTTTAAAGGTATACCATTTTACACCCTTCAATTTTGAACGCAAAACTGACAGTAATATGTTGTGATATGTGAAGCACAAAAATCTATCCAATCGCTTTGAATGGCAATTTATCCTGCGTGATATGATACTTATTAATAATATATTTATTTATTTTATATTGCTATAAATCGAATTTAAAATCATAGTTTTAAATGCGCAATTCTAAAAAAATTCGCTTTTTGAGGTCATAGAATGAAATTATGTTTGGTTCAAAAGATTTAATACAATAATATTTTGTTATGCAATTTTTAAGTTTTTCAGCTGTCTAATTTATATGTTTCGTAATCTTGTAGGCTCAGATTAAAATGAAGCAAACTCTTTTCTATTTGAAGGGCCGCTAAACGTAAACATTTGTGCTGCGCCGGGCTTTTGTCGATGCGTGCGTAGTAGGCACGTGTACGCATTTGAGAACCATGCACACCAGTGGTTTTCAGACGTTTTTCTTGACGTTCTACATGACAAATACAACATTTGATTGAATTAGAAAGTCAATGTTTTAAGATAAGGAAATACTGAATAATAAGCGACATAGTTTAAAAGATTTAAAAAAACTAGTATTTTTTCTATCTTCCTTGTGAAAAGGCGCAAGTATATAATTATTAATTGTTTAAATAATAGAGAAATATCTTTCAAAAATCCTCTAACAGTCATTTATTGTGTTATTAACTTCAGAAATAGTATATTACATAGCAAGGAGGAGAGTGCGGTCTTTTCATACTGAGGGCAACGTTTTCGGAACAAGTGGTTGGTGAGGGCCGAAGGCCCGACTCGATCATAACTTTCGCAAATATTGCCCAAACCATGAAGCCGGCTCTCCTTCATGGCATGTACTGCATTTTTGTAGTACTGTCGCAGCTGTCACGTCACATGTCGTCAGTTTCCACCATATTGTAATCCTCGCTGTTCCTCACTGAAAACATCGGCATATCGGCATATCTCCGTCTCTTGATAATCATGTGCCACCTTGCCAATTCAAAAGAGAGTCTAGGTTCTATCCGCAGGCAATAGAACACGCTCATTTTGTGCGGCTATTACAAAAGTAATAATTTTTTTTGGATTTTATAGAGAAAATACATTATTAAACAATTTAAAAGTGTTTGAATAATTACTAAATATTCAACAATATTTGTGATTCCAATAATAATAACTTTTATGATGGTAAACAAGAAGTACTGCTCTTGACATCCATTGACTTTATATTATTTATCCCAAAATATAATATTTTTTCACGACTTACAGGGGAAACAATTTTTTAAGTAATTTAAATAAATTACAAAAATACTTAGAAATCCATTACTTATCAATTAAAAATAAATCATGTTGAAAACGCTCCCAAAAATATCGTTTTTAGTGTGAATTTGATAACAGTTATTTTATTCTGCATTTATTTAGCCATTTAATGGGCATGATAAAAGGGTGTTTTTTTATTCTGAATAAACTGTTAAGAATTTAACTATTTGAAACTAAAAAGACAAAATTGTGTTGCTTGAAATCGAAATATATAAAAAAAATTAACTATCTGAAATTGATACCTCAGTAACTGTGGGTAATTTCTTTCATTTGAAATGGTTAGAAACTTAAGAGATTTTGGAACGAAAAATTATAAACAATTTGAAGTTTCATAATTGCAGAAGCTTTGGCTTTGAAACATTTAATTTAGATTTAAGCTGGAAATTGCCAAATTTGTATCCCTTCGAATTGAAAATTATTTATATTATGAAGCTTAACATTTTTAATTATGCTATTTTGAAACGCTTTTAATTAGAAAGAATGAATGAATGAATTTCAAATTTTGAATACTTTGTATTAGAAATAATAACACCTCAACTCCTTTCTAATGAAATCGTACAGTTACAAAAATAAAATCGTAAAAATTTTCCTTTTCGAAAGCAAAACGTTCTATATGATTTTTTTTAAATTTCTAACGATTTAAACTCGAAATTATTAATTATTCTTTCAAAAGCTTCTTAAACCTGATATTGAAAATTTTGTTTAATAACGCACACTAGCTACAGTAGTAGTTACAGGTTTTTGTTTTTCTGTATTTAGTTACAGGTCTTATACTCGGGATGACTAGAAATTCTACACATGCAGGCGAAATAATATTGTTTTTTAAACCTCAGTTGCCATTATTTTATCATAATCATATAACCAATGAGAGAGGGATCTGGTACAATCGTAAATGTATCATTATCTTAAAATTCATAAAAAAATTTGTAACCGTTTTTTTCCTCTTCCAAGTAAGTAGACGTTCAAGAATTTATTAGTCTTTTGTTTCTTTATGTGCGGAAGTATAGACTTTAAAAAATCTTAATTAGAAGCTTGAATAAGATTGCATATTGTTACCTGCTATTGATCTTTACCCCTAAACCCAGAAAAAGATAACTTAAGATTTAGAGATAATTTTAGAAAATAGTTTCTTATCGCTATTTTCTTTAAAATATGACAGTGAGGGAATTTAAAAATGAGAATAATTCATAGGAAGATTTTCATACATTTTCAAATCATAAAGCTAAACAAATTTAATATTTAGGTATATATATATATATATATATATATATATATATATATAAGACGGTAGTGGATGTCTCACTCTTCCGCAACTTTGCAGACCTATCAGCAAGCTAAACCCGGTAAAGTTCTCATGAAAAGCCCTCCCTGTTTCGGGCCAAATCCATATTATTCCTTGAACGCTATTTGGATCCGTGCCATTTTTACAAATACTGCAGGAATAAGCTGAAACAAAATGTGTATATCTTGAAACCGTTATCACTTTCGTCGAGAAAAGCTTGAATAAATTAGAGCATGTTTAACAAGCTTTGAGCAAGTAGGGTGCAGAGGAAAAATAATAAATTATAATGTAAAGGAAACAATGATCGAGGTGGAATCATTTATCGAGTAAAAATTTTATTTCTCTTAACCTACTTTAATATGTTCTTATTAGTTAAATGCATTTAATAACTTTCAAATAAGTATTTGAAATCTAAAAATGAATCCAAATGCCAAAATAGTGCAAATAGCAAGAATTTAGTCCTCGAAATCGACAATGGGAACGTTCTCGATGACTGTTGCCTTTAAGTTACTCTCTAAGTTTCAGTAATTAATCAATATTTAGGATTTTAACAGATAAATCAGTTATTTTTTAATTTCCATTGATTAAAATAGTAAAATACATTATAACTGTCTCACTAAAACTCAAATTCGTATTGCACGTTGTATTTTTCGTGCCAAAGCCTGAAATGTTTTAAATTTTGAAATACCAACCTTTTCTATGTAATATCTCCAAACGCTTGTAAGAAGAATATAGAAAACATTTATGCAACTGTCTTGATAACAGTCTTCAAAATTTCAAGAAATGATTGTCCTGCATACACGACATTGGACCCAAGAACAGAATCAACGAAAAAAAATCTAAAAATATTTTTGAAAATTTCTACTGAAAATTATAATTAAAATGAGTCAAAGAACTTGAAAAACTGTGAATTATTTCTCGAGTTATTCTCATTTTTCAACAACATAGAAATTTGATCCTTCTTTGCGATATATGTTTTTAAAATTGACACTTTGTCTTTAATTTGGAGTTATAAGGGGCAGAATCTTAACACCTTACCCAATTTTATACAAAAATGTCACTGTAACAAAAAAATATTTTTTAATCAAGAAAAAAATATGTCAACCACAGAGTTAAATTTTTAAGCCAAAAATACGTATTTTCCATAAAATAGTTGAATTTTAACCTGAAAATATAAATTTTTAACAACAAAGTTAATTTTAAAACAAATATTTACATTTTTACCACATTTTTTTATTTCAAAAAGAAAAAGATACATTCTCAAAGAAAAATGTAAATACTTGATATTTCAGCAAAAACATTTTTTTGTTTAAAATAAAAAACAGTTGATTTCAAGCAAAGAAAAGGGCATTTTCAAAAAAAAAGATAGTCAAATTCTTTACTCAAATGATGAAGCCAAACAAAAATTTAATTTTATAAAGAGATCATTAACTTTTACCCAAATAGTTGTACTTTAAGGTAAAAAAGATATTTCAATAAAAAAAATTAAAATTTCAAATAAAAACAGTTGAAGTAAAAAAAGTTAGTTCCTCAACCAAAATAAATTTTTTTCTACCAAAAAACATAAAATTTAAACTAAAAGAAACAAATTTTGAACAAAAGAGTAAAATTGTGCAAAAAAATTGATAAATCAGCCCGGAAATATAAGGTTGTAACAAAAAAGTTTATTTTCAACAAAACAGCTAAATTTTTAAACCAAAAATATGAATTTTAAACCAAAATTTAATTTCTAATCAAATACTTAAATTTCTGACTATATTTTTGACTTTTTAAGCCAAAAAGGTAAATTCTAAAAAAAAATGATAAAAATGCAGATCGCTGATATTCCAGTAAAAACACATTCATATTTTTGATGAAAAACAGTTTAATTTAATCAAAAAAGGCATTTTTAACAAAATAGTCAAATTTTCAATTAAACAAATGGGTCTTCAACATAAAAAATGAACTTTTAACCCTCAGGGTACGGACTATAAAAATTTTACGTTGCGTGCGGAAATGGGTTAGCCTAGCCCGCTAACTTTGAGCGACTGTATATAGAGGCTGTAATTCGTCAATTGAAACTATTTTTTGTAGAATTCAATCGAAATTTTATTTATAAATACGATTGTTTTATTAGCCTCGTGATATTATTTGATTTAGCAAAGTTATATTTAAAAATATAAACAATTTTAAAAAAATTCGCTCCAAAATGTTTGTTTTCAAATTGCGGAAGTAAGCGTTTTATGGTGTAGCAATAAAACGTTATTCTATTAATTTATCACAAATATCGTAAAAAGAAATATATATATATATATATATCAATGCAAAAAATACTTGTTACAGATAATATTGATGGGTATAACATAAATAGACAACAGAAATTGCTTAATTTTTTTTATTGAATGCAATAAGCGAGCTGGTGTTACAAGTTACTTGCGCACTCGCAGCATATTTTAGCTACATGCTCCTTGCATATGGTCTTTTCACATCTTAAGCACTTGCAAAATGTTTTAAGGTCAAGAAAACTGGGAAACAAATTACAGCGTTACTGTTCAGAGCTTTTATTGTCAACAAATTCGTCTCTGATATCCATTTCGTCTGGTAAAGTACGAAGAGTAGCACAACTCACGGGAAATAATATGCACTCACAGGCAATTTGTGCTAGTCTTCGTACTGCACATCATTATATTCAATATAATAGCATCAAATTAAATTACAAAAACTTTAAATTATGAAGTAATTATTCTACTGCAGAAAATGCTGGTAGAAAGACAATTTTTAATTTACATAAATAATGGATTTTGCCAGGTTGCGTACGCAATGGGTGTTAAAAACCCAAAATCATTTCCTCCAAACTTATAATTTGCTTACCAAGCGCAGACTGCAGCTGCCTACCGTCGCTCCAAATGTTCGAAACTCAGAGACCGACGCCCCCCCCCCCCCCCCCCCCCCCCCCCACCACACGAGCACGCGGTATG